>BDGG01000002.1:522039-556599 GCA_001949185.1 Ramazzottius varieornatus
AGACCTCGCTCCTCGCACTGGAATCAGAAACAACTGTAGGAGAAAACAGGGAATATACTCTTGTCTAGAACTCTCGTGCTACGTAGGGGGCTCAAAAATCTTCAAGGCACGGATTCATTAAGGTGACGTTGTTGCCCATCCACAATCCCACGATTCCTATCCAAGTAAAGTTTAGCAGGCGACGGATGCTGGACGAGTGCATGCGCGAAGGGAAAGTCTGGAGCAGTAAAGGGTTTGGCGCGGACGGAAAAGACGGCAGACTCAAGCTTCAAGCGTAAAAAATTGCCAAAAAGTGCATTGGTGTTATTGTTGTTTATGGGTTTTGAGTCTAAGTCTATCTAGATAAAAATGTCCGCTAGCGACTGCGACTATGCTACTTGGTAAACTCTCGGCAGACTACCGACACAAATCCAAAATATTCAGAGAACTAGAAGAATGCTACACGAATGACTGCTAAAAGGAAATACACACTATCAATGGTTCAAAGGAAGGAAAGCCGCATACGGGCCTAAAAGTTCTAGTACGTAAGGGACAGACCGCCAGTTTACACAATCAAGAGCTAGAGAAAGCTTAGTCGGCGACGTATAGGCTTCGGCGTTCAGGACTATGTGGTTCCATATCCGGCTGACGAGGTACGCGAAGGAGCTGTCCGAGGCTCCTATGTTCCGTCCATCCAACGACGTGTTCAGCTGAAGAGGGAAGGGGTGAGCACGAATCATCCCGGTCTGCCGGGTGTTTCCTGCAACAGAGCTAGGGGCAGCAACTGATACAAACGGTTCAAAGAAGAAATCACCTACGAGGACATTGCGAGAGACCATCTTTTAAGCCAAGACAAGGGAGTCTTTGATCCTTTTCAGTATCAGAGGCTCCATGCTCAGCTGTTGCAGCTGACTGCAGTAGCGTTCGATGGACGAGTCTTCCATGGCAGAACCCAAGTTGATCGTTGGGAGGAACTTCCTTTGGCAGTCGTCAAGGTCATCAATGAGGCCTTTCTGCCGGGGACTGCACACCACACTGCAGTAAGTGAGAAGAGGAAGGACAAGGACTGGAAAAGCGTGATGCGGGCTCGTTGGCACTTTCGGTTGAACAGCGATGAGATGTACCGTACTCTCTTCTTGCTTTCACGGCGACAGAGGACACTTGGTCCTTCCAGCTCAGCCGGTGGTCCATCTGTACTCCGAGGTACTTCACGGTGTTACTGCGAGGAAGGGCATCCCAGCCAAGGTGGTATGCTGGTGGTTCAGGCACATTGCGCTTCTCACTGAAACGAACAAACACACATTTAAGTGCATTAAAAGTAAGCTTCGTGTTTTTCGACCACTCGAAAGTGCTATCAAGATCCTTCTGGAATTTTGTCTCGTCGCTCAGCGCTTGTATGACCCGATACAGCACAATGTCGTCAGCAAACAGCTTCAGGAAAACTCGAGGAACGCGACACATGACGGCGAAGTTGACGAGGCAGAGGAAGAGAAGGGGACCGAGAATAGAGCCTTGAGGTACTCCGCTGGTCACTGTCAGAGCTTCGGAGTTCGATCCGTCCACCACTGTCACTTGCCGACGTCCACGCAGGTAGTCTGCAAAAAGATTCAGAAAAACAGATTCCACAAGTACGTACGTATATCCCTGTCGCTGTTTCGGAATCGCCTGATCCAAACTTTTAACTGCTCCAAACTTTCCCTTCGCGCGTGTACTGCGCCAGTGCCGAAGAACGTAAGTGCCCGTGTCACCAAAGTCCCCGATGACTACCTTGACGGGAGACTGAGTCTGATGCTCTTGGATAGTAGCGCACTGTCCCAGCCTCAAGGCTGAAAGTGTGCGCTACTTGAAAAAAGATCTTATTGCGTTCGATTGTTCTTCTTCCGGAGACCGGCCGACTGTCGCTTCCAGCCGATAACACCTTTCAGAAAAACAATCTGGTATGTTTCGTTTGCCGTCCTGCTATTCTCATTCATTTTTATCAGCATCAGGGAATTTTAATGTGCAGGTTCGAACCGCTGTTGTTCGGGAATGTTATGGGATTTAGACTGGAGACACTTTGCTGGTGCTCGCTCAGAACAACGACGCTAAATTTCTACCTGTCGTCCAAAGATGTGTACACGCAGGAGCACCAGTCTCAGTTACTTCGGCATATCAGTTCTGCAAATGTTATTGAACTTGTTGACTGACATCTTGTTGACTGACATCACTGCATTTCAGTCTTAACGTCGATCTGTTTAATCAGCTGCTAGTACAAAACGCAAGTGAAAACTTGGAAAAAGATTAGCGGATCTAGGTTCTTATTCAAAAAAACAAAAAAAACAGAGCTGACAAAAACAGGTAGACTTGGTGTTTCTTCCACCGATGCAACCGTTTGCCACCGACGCCGGGATGAAATTATACAAAAATATCGTGGCGGCAAACCGTGTTTTTCTCCATTCTCAACTTTCAGCGTAAATCAACATGGTACAGAGAAACAAAAAAAGAGGTTTAATGTTAAAGCTTCTTAAAGGTCTTTGGAGAGAATAATAGCGCGGCAAAACGACATCATCTTCCGCCTTAACGAGGTACTTCGGTTCGTCAAGAGGTAGGTTCTCCGGATTCAACACGTCTTTCGCTTCTTCAGGAATATCGAAGCGTCCGAACGACAGATTGGACAGGTCCGATTACTCTGTGAATGAAAAATAATGGTTAAAAATATTCATTAAGTTAAATGAGGCATCGGCAGATAGTTCTCCCAAATCGTTATCTCAAGTGGCGCACATTCTCCTTGTTTTTGGCTGTGTGCGTGCGCCGCTCGAAAGAACGAAGCAGGTGTATTCCTTTGCCAACGTCCTAAATATGCACTGTAACGGATAGAATACCACACTGCGTAGAAACTACGAAAGAAATGTTTACGAAAACATTTCGTAAGAAAATGTGTGATTTTACCTTCAGCCACTTATCGATGCATTTCGAATGGAATTCATGCGAGCAAGGCAATTGCCTCAGCGACTGCTTCGGTTCAAAGTCCGATATGCAAATGACACACGAGACTTGGCCATGTTCCGATTGCTCTCCGTTGAAGCGGTGCGAGTAAATCTTCTCGATTTCTGCAACACCACGAAAAACGGTAAAATAAGACGATTATTCGTCACAAGAAGTTGACGCTTGTTTACCTTGCTTGCTCAGTCCTTTAGGCTTGGCATCTCCCAGTCGTTCTGCCAAGTTCAGAAGGACCTCGTAGTTCTCATGGCTGGTGGGGTCAATGGGGACAGGACCGGAAGGATCCATAGCTGGGAAGAACTGCGCACCAGCTAACGGGTTTTGATTTGATCGATGATGAAAAACTCGACCGCTACAAAGAGCAAATGAAACGTTAGCCCCGAAGCCAATGGAGCAACATGAGAGCTTGACAAACAAGCTCGATAAGACAGCTTCGCAAGTGGCGCACGATCTTGGTGTCGACAACTAGAAGCGTGCGCCACTTGGGGAGATGATTTTGTCGAGTTTGCTTGTTCTCCCAAGTGGCGCATTCTTGCACTGTTGTTTGGCGAACGAGTGCGCCGCTTGGAAAAACCTTCTGGGCATGTTCGTTTGCCGAGCGCTTGTACGGGCAGACGGAAAGGCCAGCTTACTAGTAGTCAAAGTATCGGGCTCCTGGATGAGCGAACTGGAGTGCGGAAGGCGGACCGGGAACAAGATGACCGGAAGCGTTGATATGAGCGGCCATGTGGCCGGCCGGCGTGACGTTCTCCGTCATGCGGCGTCCAGCCCAATGTCCATTCTGCTGTTGCATGTTCATGGCCGACTCGACGTGTTGGCCGTAAAGGCCTTGGGGGTCCTGCTGGGAAGCAGAATATTGGCGGGCTTGAGTGAGCATATGCTGCATGGGTATGGAGCGTCGGTGGGGCTCGGGCTGCATGGAAGACTGCATCTGGAAAGGGTACCCCGTCAGCGAGGCCGGAAGAAGGTCGCCGTGAGGCACGTAGGACTGGCTGGTCCGCACATGTGGCGGCACTTGGGAGGATTGTTGAGACTGCTGCGAGGAAGGCAAGTTGACGCTGGAAGACGAGTGGCCGCGCTGCGAAGTTGTCGGGACTTGAGAGGTCGCCAGGGGCTGCTGACGGACCATGCCGTAACACAGGTGACTGAAACCGGGATTGCATGGATGACCCTGCACAAAAAAACCAACCATATTATTCTGTCTAAATCATCCTCAGCAATATGAGGCTTTCAAACAGAAACCAGGTTTCTACCCCCGTTGAAACGAAAACGCATGGCCATATTTCTACGCAGGACACTGCTGTCGTGCAAGTCGCCATATTCGATTGTTTTTCTACGGTTATTTTGGGAAGGTAATAACTGTTCTGCCGCAGAGTTGTTGCTGTTGCCGGAATAAGCATAATCATCTTCAAATTTCGCTCTTCTGGTTTTACTTCACTTAACCTTCTCGACCTACCGTGGAAGGGTTGCATCCACGTTGCATAGGGCACACGTTACAGCAGAGATGTGGCATGTTGGGGAACTGCTGGACCGCGTGGTTGGTCGAGCAAGCGTGCCCCAGTGCGTTGGCGTGGCAGAAGGTGCTGAAGGCTGCGGAAGAGTACGTCATGGCCGCTGCAACGACATGAAAAATTTACTTAGAAAGACTGAGAAAGACAGTCTAGACCGGTTTGGCTGCTTTCCAAAGTGGCGCATATTACCGATATTTTTACCCGACATCGTGCGCCACTTGAGCAAAGCAAATTTGATTTTTTTCCCCAAGTGGCCAAGTTGTGGGCTGAATGGCTGCGTCACTTTGAAAAAGCGATTTTGGCGAGTTGGTTTGCCTAGATGTCAAGTTTTTACCGGAATGGGCAACGGAGACAGCCATTCGTCCACTGGCGTCCACCGCTTCAGCTCGGCGTTCTGCCCGTTGCTTGCGCGTGGTGGAGCGCCGAAGTCGCGAAGAGGCCGTCGTGCCGTCCGAGGAGGAGGACGAACTGCTCATTCGGCTGGGTGCGCGACTGAGCGAGAGAGCACTGTGGCTGTGGTGGAGGGACGACCCTGGTGGCGACATGGCGGCGGCGTACGAGTCGCTGGTCAGGTGGCGAGAGGGAAGGACGTCGAACAAGGCGGCGTGACTACCGGGAACGTTAGGGTCGATAACGTCCATCAGCCGACGACGCTTCCGACTTGGACCCTGCAACACGCAAGAGAAACACTAACGAATGAGTTGTCGAAACTGATACGATATTCGGGTGGAACATGGATGGCTTGCTGCCAAAAAAGCCGACTTTTTTAACCACGTTGCTTTACTAGACGAAAGATGTTGCTCAAAGGCTTGATTACGTCCCGAACTGGACTTGGACGTCATTCAGCTTCGACGACCTTTTAACCTGCTAAATTCTGCGACCTTCGAAGAAATCGACTCTAGATGGACCACACATCTGCATCATATAAATTCCACACAACCGGGAGAATAGCCCATAATATGTAAAGACCATCAAAGCCGAAAGACAAACGACTAGACGGATTTTACTAGTCTTTTTTTCGTGGACACTTTCTCATTAGCTCAACGATCAAATTCCACTCTGGATGAAACATGTGCATACAATTATGGCGCGGTAACAAAAGCCCGAGCTCAGGCTGCTTATTCCTTTGTCCCTTTCGCCTATATTTGTTTTGAAGATATTCCATCATCTCGCATGACTGCCATGATAAGGCACGACAAGCCATCAGCCATCATTGTCGCCTATATTAGTCATCCTCTCGAGTGCCTACAGGTTCATAAGCTGCCCTTCGCGTCAACAAGTGGCTCCATCACCCCGTCACGCATCAACGAAGAGACGGAGGATCGAGGAGAGACACCGCCATCATTATCAGCTGAAGACGGAACCTGACCATGATAACGTCCAACTTATTTCGCCCACTTTTCCCGACCGAGGCAGACATCCAGAGTGGATAATCTTTAAAATAATCACGCCTCAAGTGTTCTGTACAGTCAGCTCCAAATTTCGACAAGATGGCCTCCTCGCTGTCAAGCAAACGTCTAATTAGCTCACTACCTTACGCGCATTATCAAATACTTTCCCAGGCTTTGGGTTTCCTCATTAGCCATTCTTTGCCTCTTCTTCTTTCCAACGTCCACTTCAAACGCATCCGCATTCTAACGGGAAAAATCCCCACATGACTAAACCTAAAATTGGCCGGACAGCAAGCCGACAGATCGTAAAAAAGCCTTTCACTCACGGCAGCAACGAAACCCAAATCCTTAATTTGACTGTCAAGATCCCGACTGTTGCAAGGCAGAATACACCCAGCACCCAATTTTACACTCTGTTGTCAAATTCTGCCTTTTCTCTACGATAATTCGTACAGAAAATATCGTCAAACTCAAACTTTGTGATTTCCGGATTCTGTAGAATTCCCACTATTTTCGCTGGAAGCTTTAGCTTCCCCAGAAAAAATGTTATTTATCTATTTTGGAAGTAAGCTGGTTGATTTGGCACGGAAAGGCCACCAAAGACTGTTTACGTCCGCAGCAACTTTTCAAGACGACGTCGCCAAGAAGTACTTTGGCGACAGAAGTGGGTACTGTACTCCTCGCACTTTCTAATTTCCTTCCGTGCCGCTCTCGATATGGCGATAAGGCCGGCGACGTTCCGGAACGTCTTTCAAGTGATGCCCAGAACCGGTACTGGCTTTCCTTCATCTTGGACGCCTAGCAGCGTTAAACATGGCCTTTGGGCTCACCGTTTCCACACAGCGAGGTGTCTCTACGCTTGATAGGCCAGGCAAGATGGAGGAGTGACACTCGAGACCGGCCTCCCCGCTGCGCCACCAACCTGGGGAAACCTCTGGCTTGCCTCTGGGAAGCGCTCTGACCGTCATTATCCCTATCGCTATGCATCGCCATGCAGGCTCAAGCTCTTTCATTAGCGCCCTTCGACGCTTTGATAAAAAGCAACCAGAGCCTCCCTTCACAAAGTCCCCAAAATGATTTCCAATTTATTCCTTCTCTTTGTGTTCGTTTCTGCCCTGTTCATAAGCTCATCTGACCTTCAGCTCAACCTTAAGAGAAAACAAAGCCAGTCCGCGATCAACTATGATCTCCTGCACGTGATCCTTTCCAGATCTGACGGAAAAAAATTCTACCGAAGAAGAAACCTGTTGACAGAACTACTATCCACATTCATTCTTGATCAGAGTATTTGGGAACCCGGCAGACAAACACGACAAGAGCGTTCCCAAAGTGGCGCAACCGTTTTGTGTCACTGGCTGGAGGAGCGCGCTACTTAGAAAAACGATCTCGTCGAATTCGTTCCCCAAGTGGCGCACGTTTCCGGTGCTGTTGGCTGGAAAAGCGCGTCACTTTCGGCAATCGATCTTTGCTATTTCTTAGTCACGGTATTTTCTCTTCCGTGTCACGAACCGGTTGGGTTATCCAATATCCACGACGCCAGATAAACTCTCGTCTCGGCGATAAGACTTTTATACACTTAAAAGCTCGGCCTTTCCACCTCGACGCCAAAAGGTGCACTTTCGCCTGATGGAAGCCACTACGTGTCACAATATTCGACGCCTCTTCTTGCTTTTCCTTCGGCCTATAGCTAGCGTCCATTAACACCTTTGAGAAATCAAATACACTTTCAATCGAAAGTTCAAGCTATATTTTCCATTAATTTAAGCTGTGCTTCAAGCCCATGAAGAGCGGTACAGTTTGCCATCATCCAGCCAAAGGCCAGCTTTCTCGCCGAAGTAAAAGCGTAGAGCAAATAACGGATTTCCAAAGCCATCTTTTGTATGTCGACGGTATTTCTTTGGTTAGCGAGTCACGGAACAGCTCGAGAGTGAGTGGATGGCGAGACAGCCCGTAAGATCGTGTACCGAAGCTGAGTAAGCTTTTCAAGCTCTCACCTACAGCTACGAGTGTCCTCGTGGGCTTCATGCGAGCGGATTTCTCAAGACTATCCCCTCTTCAAAACCTGCCCGGATTAAGCAGTATTCGAACCAAAATCCACCTAGGAATTTCCCTGGTTTCCTCGAGATGAATGTTCAAAGGAGGTTCATTCGGGATTTCGGGAGCAGCAAACTGGACAAGATCGGTTTCCAAGTGGCGCACGCTTTCAGCCAACAACACCGCGGCAGTGCGTCACATGCCAGGGCGTGGACATACGTAGAGAGAAGGCTCGAAATCCATTACTGGTCGAGTGGAATCGAGTTCTACGGCGAACCTCCCTTCTTGAGCTGCAAGAATATTTGAACTGGTCAACCTCATGACGATTTATGTGACAGCTTGTGTTTCCCGGAAAATCTTTAGTATCAAGGTAACCCAACTTTCGAGACAAGCCGATCAAGACCAGCTAGCCGACTATTGCCGCCTTCAGACCATTCCGGCGTCCTTTTATCACAGCGGAATCGCGAATGGGGCTTTTCTACCAAAGGGACCGCCAAAATCCATTAGTCTCCTTGTTTGCTTCTTCCCCTCTTTCTGGCTCAAATATCAGACTTTTCCTCACTAACAACAGCTCCAAAGCCTCCGGAGCTCTGTAAAGAAACGAATAACCACGACGTCTGTCAAGTGCACTGAGGAATAAATCAACAAAGTAGCGCATTCATGTCTCATCGTCTCTGATCGAAGGTTTTCTACACAAGTCGCAATTCCGCCATCTTGTCCATCCATGCACTATTATTCATCCACCTCGATCTGGTCAACACTCCAAAGCCGAAAGCGCTGTTGTTGTTCGTACCTTTACTATTTTCTACCGTCTTGGACCAATGATCAAGCCAGCACACTACAAGAAACGTCTTTCGTCCGATCCATTATCCAATCAAACCTTCTACGGCGACCCATATTTTCAGGCCTAGGCAGGCTCGACATGATCGTTTCACTGAGTGGCGCGCGCTCTCGGCTAACAACACCAAAAACATGCGCCGCTTGGGAACACAATCTTGTCCAGCTCGTTTGCAGAGCCCCATTTGTTCAGCGCATTCTCCGTTATACACGACGCATGCTGAACCTATGCGTGTGTTCTCTGTAAGTTAGCTCAATAATTTCGTTCAGTTTTCACTCCTTTTCATCGGAAAATTAATCATGGTTCTTCGATGATTATTCTCCGGTGTCAAGTGCTATCAGCCTGTAGCCAAAAACTATCCATCAGGAAAGGCTTCGGTTGCTGATCTGACAGGTCTTTTGTATCAACGATGAACCTGCGTTGATACAAAGGAAAGAATATTGGCGAGAATGACTCGACGTACCTTCTCATCGGCAAAGTCATCGTGGGCTAGGTCAGCCAAGACACGCATGGCCGAGTTCCTCGAGGAGGCCGACGAGTGACTAATTCCATTTTGGTCGCTGCGGCTGGGGGGCACCAGGGAAGAGAGCGAGGAGGAAGAGGAGGGGGCAGAATGCGAAGCGTACATTGGTCCCACACTTCCCGATGGCAAATCTATAACACAAAGAGCACTGGATTAGTTACAGCAGAACCTTAGTAAAATACCGAGATCTTGCTTTATTGCCGTAGCTTTGATGACCAAGAGTTTTATGCAGAAAAACTGTTCCCCGTCGACGATGCAGAATAAGCAACGAAGCATGGTATCCGATTTGTTTCCAAAGCGAAAGTGCAATGCAGCCTCTTCAACCACCTTCAGATGGTTCGGCATGGGATCGAACTTGTGTCGAGTATCGTATTCCCAAGCCGCGCATATCTTCAGTAACTTTGACTGACAGCATGCGCCACTCGGAAGAAGCTGTCTTGGCTAGTTCATTGCTTAGGTCACTATTTTTGGGGGAGAAGTTCTCCGACCCATTTCACGTACTCAGTATTAAATTTAGCTGTCCGGTTCAAGATTTCAAATACATACACCAAGAAATGTCGGCTGAGATGCCAGTGCACCTCCGACAGGTAAGTTCCACCATGTGATACTCAAAGACGTTAGGTGAGGCGGAAATTAGATCGGCTGCCATCTCAAATCTAGACTATGGTTTGGTATAGGTGCATAAGTTCCAGGAACAACAAAGGCGACTATGGATATCTTCGGCATGTTGATTCAGGTGTGCGATGCAGGTAAACATTTTCCCAGCAAACAACCTCCTTTCCCACTCCTCGTACTACGGTATTCAGCCGTAGCGAGGAAGCTTTTTCCTCTCTCACTGCGCCACTCTTACAAAAAGCACCTTGGTTTCTCAGCCAATCTTTTTGTCAGGAACCTTTACTACCGTTTCACAACGATTTCACCAACGCAAATCAAGAGCTTATTTCAGTCACGTAATCACAGCGTGCAATCAAGCACTCACTCCTCCGCCTGCTGGCTCTTTTTCCTTTGCTCGACATTTGCACAGTTTAGCCACGGCCTACAGGTTTCTCAATTACCCATGGTACACTGCCATGGCGAACACCTGTATTGGACCGTCATGTACTTTTTCCCTCAAAGACCCAGCATCTTGGCGCACGGTAGAGTCTTCACTCCAACAATTCCGCTTTCGGTAATTACGCATTTTACAGGCGTGCTATTTGAGCGCTTTTTCCACACGACTACTGCCCACTCACTTCGAGCACTTCCTGCTAAACCTGCTGGATATATGTGCCGGGCTAGCCATAATCCAACACCGGTATGGTAAAGTCATAAAACTCTCGGACGTGTCTGAAAATATCCCCCTTTTGACAAGCACGTACTCACTGTCAATCAAGCATTCAAATAACATTTGTCGGAACGCTCGGAAATTCCTTCCTCTTTCCTCATCCCTCATCTACATTCGCGGCTATGTAAACTTTCCTACGGGGCAAATATTTAATATTGATATTACCAATGTGCATGAGCATTTTTAACCGACAAACATCGCCGCGACGTCATCGGAATACTGAGGAAAACCATCATCCATCAAAAACTAAAAAATTTTCTGATCAAATCCTTTGCTAGAGTTTGGCTCAGAAAATCAAGAATGGCCCTTGTCCATATTTTCACATGGAATATGTGTGTAGTTATATAATATTTCAAATTCCACTTCTGCGGAATTTTCGGACAAGAATATTCAAGCGCGATAAGCGATACTCAATCGGCAGAATATATTTTGACCACTCGAGACTATTTGGTGCATGCAGAATTTGAGCAACTTTGAAATTACCAAACGGCAACATCGGCATGATGAAGGTGGTGGACGGTACAGTATAATATCCGCAGCGACGTAAACGAAACTCAAGCGCCGTAACTTTCCAAGAACGCAACTCAAACAATAAATTTTATATAAATAATCGTTGGCCGGCAGCTTTGAAGTTTGGGCTTCACAAGACGGAATATTTAACAGACTGCTCGATGAGAAACAAAAAAATGGCCGAAAACCTATGCAATACAGGGCACAAGGGACGGAATATGTATTCCACTTCTTCAAGATGGTACCAGCTTCTGTTTCGGAAGTTAGATATTTTCTGCCGGGTGGAAGCAAAACGAAGAAATGATGATGATTACAGTCCGCGGGTGAGCAGGAAATGATGGCAAAGGGCTGAGTAATTCAGAATACCGTATACTCGAAGTAATCGCAAGCCTGAAGAAAGCACCAAAGTTAGTGCCAGCAGCAAACGTCGAGACGTGCTTGGAAAAGAGTGATGGCTGCCTGGCTTCTTGGTCTGCACTTGTCCGACCAACTCGCTTTCTGTGCTTCTATTTTACTTCTGCACTGGCCTTTCTTCAAACAAAACCTTCGAAGGCAGTAAAGCCAAATCTTTTAATGGCAGCTATAGACAGGCTAGGAGCCATAATTGCCGGCCAGGAACTTATACAGTGCAATTTCCCTCTTTTCTTCTCTGGCAAGACACAAAGATACCTCCTCATCCGGCCGGCCTTGGCTTCCCTCAAACATCTGGGAAATCTTTGTACCCTCCCCATTAAAACCCTTCTTTTTGATTCTCCCTTCTTCGTTCCGCTTCACCGATCTCACCCACTCGACAAAGATTGCATTACCGCCCTCGTTTCGAAAACAAAATACTCCCACGCAAAAACCTTCTCTCGCCCCAAACCCACTCGACAAACCCAATTTCCCAAGTGACGCACATTTTCGGTGTTCATGCTGGGAGCCTGCGCCACTTGAAAGAAACGATTGTGCCGAGTTTGCTTTCCCAAGTGGCGCACCTTATCGGTGTTAATGGCTGTAAGAGTGCACTAGTTGAGACAACGATCTCGTAGAGAGTGTTTGCCGAGCCCCCGTTTTCGCTTTTTCATCGAAGTTGCCTGGGGTGAGGATTTTCTTCAAAATTGTTCTTTGTCGCGCCGAACTTCGCAACAATGCCAAAGCTCTGCTGGGCGAAATCCGTCGACAATACTTACACTTAGCGAGAGAATTCGGACAGTGGAAGGTTCATCGCGATAAAGCTATTTAGATAGAACCTGTCAGATTCACTCCGTGAGTGCACCTTTAGCCTTCCAGGCTTCCAGCGCCATTTTGGTGTTCAGCTTCCGTGCTTTTACAGTGCATCGCCGAGTTCATGCCCGGCTTAACTTGTTATGCATGGCGATTTACAAAATCTAGCTACCACTGCCAGAGCCCCTTCCGTGTCTGATGGCGTATCAAATTCCGCTGCCTCTTCTGACACGTATCTCCTATTCACATACGTTACTACGCTAGCCCTTGTCCAAACCAGTCTAAACTGGGCTACGCAAGCGACGAGTACACCAGACATTTCCTACGCGCAATTCCGGGAAACCCGTGTGTCCAGCCAAACGACCAGGCTGACCACCGTCCACGCCACCCAATCAAGGACTTTACCTCCAACCAATCGAACATGTGCTGGGCACCGAAAAGAGAGCTGGGCAAACAAACTCGACAAAAATCATTTTTATAAGTGGCGCACGCTTCCAGCCGCATACACGAAAAATGTGCGCCAGTAAAATCTTGTCGAGTTTGTTTGCACCTTAGAGCTCATCTGATGGACCAAAGCCACTCTCCCAGCGGCTACTGCTGCGAGAGTGGCTTTGGATGGACACTGGCTAACCGGAAGAGGTCCAAACCTATAAGTAGTACGGGAGAACCAAGAAGTAAACACGCCTGACCTACAATGCCCTCTTCCGTCTTCACGATCCACGTCCAGCAAAGACGACGGCAGAAGGAAGAGGAACCATTCATGGCCGCCGAGAACGACGACGACGACGACGACGACAGAAACATAATAGAACGGAATAATAATACAAGCGCGGGCATAATTCCATCTCCATGACTGTCAGGGAGATGGAGGAAGGAAGCCCAGAGAAAGCCTGAGGAATTAAAAGCATAATGCAATCGAGCGGAGCGATCGAATTCAGATCGATTCTCCTCTCTTCGAGCCCGGCAACGCCCGTCGTTCCCAGGCTTCTTGCGCACCATGTTCAGTGTATAGTCTACATCAGGTGCCGTCCACATTCCTCCATCCCCCCATCAATATGCATGTCTCCTTTCAGAAACATAAATAAACAATACCTCGCCTGGTAGCTAACTTAGGTGAAAGATTCATTCCAAAGTGGCGCAAGACTAGGGACAGGATGCTTAGTAAACGCGGGAGTTCGTCTGGCCAATACGCAGTTTTTCTCGAAGTGGCGCGCTTTACAGAGCAAAACGCAAATGAACGCGCGGGTTCATAGGGGTGATACGCGTCCTCTCTCGTGTTCTAGAATCTAGTGCTTGTCGAGACTAGAAATGCCTACACAGTCCCAAATTGAAGTTCTGGCTCCGAGGAATATTGGGTAAAATTTAAAATAGCCATTAATATTCATCAACACTGCGTCTGTCAATTTCGCTCTGACATGACACGTCTCCTGCAATATCTTATGCGTTTATGCCTGTATGTAGATTAGAACGTGCTTCGCCAGAAGTAATTGCTTTCGATAAACCGACACGGCTCGAATCTCGCAAAGTTTTATCAAATCGAAATTCCAATTTGCTTGATAAGCTTCGAAATCCGAAGTGCAAGCCCAAACGAGGAACAGAAAACTCCCCCCAAATCTTACGGCAAAAATCGAACACAACATACAAATCCACACATCCCACCGTCTGCGCGACAGGAAACATTCCACACACAGAAAATAAAGTGCAGAGAAATTTTGTTCTGGTAAATGTTACAAATTTTTCAGCGGAAAAATATCCGGAAACTCGGCAAACAAAGTCCGGAAAATCGCTGTTCCAGGTGGCGCACGCATCCAGCACAAACACACTGCACACGCGCAACACCTGAAAAAGCAATCGAACGCGACAAGATCGTTCAACCAAGTGGCTCACTTTCCAGCCACAAATACTGACAACGTGCGCAACTTGGGGAAACATTTCTTGTTGAGTTTGTTCGCCGACCCCCATTTCGCTCACATTCTTTTCCTGCTCAAGGTAAATCTTAGGAACGGTTTTTTAGAGTAGGAAAATCAGTTCTCACCGTCATTTGACGTGGATTCTTCGGTGATTAGAAATTCCAAATTGTTATTCCGATGTCGGGAAGTCGAAGTGTTGGCTCCGTCCTGTCGCAATGATTCGCCCAGAATATTCCTCGAGTGGTTTCTCAGAGACATTCCCAGCGGAGTTACCGAGGAAGCACTTGGCAATACTGTTGCTGCTGCTGCTGCTGGTGAGACTGCTTCGGAAGAAGAAAGTGAAGGCGAGTTGCTGCGACTATTATTATCGACAAGCGCGTTGTTTACGGCATTCGTCGTCGTTGTTCGCTGGGCATGACTGTTTCTACCATGCGCCTTGCTTATCATGCCCGCTGCATCCGGCTGCAATCGATGTCCACTCGATGTCGACGCCGATGCAGCATTGCGTGGCGATAATGTCCGAGACGGCAGTTTCGGCGAACTACTGTTGGAACGATGACGTTCTCTCCTCACTATAGGCATCTTTCTTCTGAAATTAGCCAAAATATTCTGGCTAATTCCACAGCTATCTCACGCTACAGACAACTTACTTGAGGGTCTCAGGAAGTCCAAGCCAGTCGGCAGAGTTGAACAGACGCAACCACAGCTCGTGCGAGGGCTCTTCAGCAGCAATTGATGCAGACCTACTGAACGAGCGACTCGAGCTTCCAACCAACCTCACTCACACACACACGGCCTTCCTCCCACCAACGGCCGTCCAGGCGTCTGTAGTAAATACACTCTAGGTCAGGCTGCTCGACATGTCTTTGGTTGAAGTTGAACGGTCCACCGTAAGAGTGAAGGAACACCTGAAATACACAAAGCGGTTAAAATCAGTCAGTACCCCGTTTCATTCGCGCATTTTGGTCAGCAATCTAACCAGTAACTAGTACGCCGAATGACGTCACCGCGCCACTTGAACAGATAACGGCAAAATATGGAGTCCGAAACCTGCCGAATTACGGGCTTCGTACTGACGAGCGAGGGATCAAAACATACATAAATTCAGCGAGAAGTATTCCTGGATAAGGTCCTACTGAAAGTCCAGCGGTGATTGATAGTCCCAGGGGTAATATCGCCAGTGATTTGAAGGCTGCCAAAATGTCAGTCTGTTATCGGACGTTCTGCTTATCCCGCTGATTGTACGACGATAGAAGTGCCTCGAGACTGCCAAACTGCTCGTCGTGCCGGGACCTACACTGAATGTCCAAAGCTTCGACTGAAAGTGCCACCTACAACTATATGGCATGAGATCGTGACGACCAAGAGAAGCGAGCTGAAGCTCTTTGGCGTTCGTGCCGAGGAAAAACGATTCAACGATGACTGCTTGACTTGAGCGAGTACGTGGGCCAAAAGTGTACCCTCTTGCCAACTATCAATCAAATAGGCAAACCGGTTTTAGGATGAGTACCACCGGAAACGCGCTTTTGGTTGGTCGACAGGAAACTACATGTGCGTTTTAGCTGGTTGCAGAAACGAAGCTCC
This sequence comes from Ramazzottius varieornatus, assembly GCA_001949185.1. Taxonomy (NCBI): domain Eukaryota; kingdom Metazoa; phylum Tardigrada; class Eutardigrada; order Parachela; family Ramazzottiidae; genus Ramazzottius; species Ramazzottius varieornatus. Next base: position 537,829 of record BDGG01000002.1, read on the forward strand.
GCCTTGGAACCGCCCTTTCACCACCAGTAACAGGAGTGACTCAACACACGGGAACCTGAAAAAATGCGCGGGCCCTAGGGGATAATTTTCGGTACCAGGCACTACTGTACTAGCTGTTTGACTTGTTTTGGTTTTCAATATATTTTCGATGATCATGATCTGATCTTCTTCAGGACTTCTTCCAGTCGTTATGTCTTTGGCTGTGCCTCTCTGGGCTCATGAGCTTGGAAGATTGAGGATTCCCGTAAGTTCGACTGTAACTCCCAATCTCTCATATTCAGGCGCGAGGCGAGGTTCTACTGTGACTTTACTGGGGTGTGGTTTTGCAGGAGCAGAGTTTGTGCAGAATCTTTTACGGCTGTGCCGCGGAATGACCCGTCGGAAGCGCCATAACAAAGCTTTGATTCGGGGTCGTTCACCGGAAGAGATGGTAAACAAGTCCTGTTGTACGGGTATGGTGAAATGTATACGGGAGGAATGGACAGCTGGACAGGAAAACAGGCTAACAAGAACGAAGGGAGGCGAGAGTCCCATCAGTGACGTCGTCGTGTGAATATCGATCGACGGAATGTCAAGTCAAAGGTTCAGTGGACCACTGGCCAGTGAGTCCAGGGGAATTTGTCCCACTTTCCGGGATGAGGGGCAGCTGGCTTGGATCGACAGGGAAGGAAGCGTGTTTGTATGCCTTCTGTCCATAATTACGCTTGACTGGACGCGCTTTCAACCTTGCATGTTTTTCTCTCGTTTTAGCCCCAGGACTGCTCGTCTCGGAAGTGTGAAACATTCGCAAGGAAAACAAGAAGAGGAGGTCGCAGTCTCGTGGGGGGAATATGGGCAGGGGAAAAAGAATATGTGCACCGAAAGTAAGCTCATGAGAAATTATGTGGAATATTAATTATGAATTCCAAGCAGCTGCAGCATCTGCACGGAATGACCTAGTAAACCAGAAACAACAACTGGTTTGTCCGATCGATCTGCTCGTCCTCCGAACGGACATACGCTGTGGTGGACTCGCGGTACCATGCCCACAGGGAAGTAAGAGCAGGATCTCTTCAACACGAAAATGAGCAGACCAGTATAATTATAGTAGGACTGGGAGTTCGGCAGGCAAACTCTCGACCAGTTCACTTTTCCAACTGGCGCACGCTTTCAGCGGTGCGCCGTCTAGGAAACAGTCAAACTCGCGAAGATCGTTTTCCCAAGTGGCGCAGGCATCCGGCTGATAACAAAGCGAAGGTGCGCCACTTGGGAAGACAATCTCGGTCAAGATTCTTTCCCGATCGAGCTCCTTGTACGGATGGAGTACTCTTATCGATATTCGAACTCTGGCCTTACGAGTCTCTCTCCTTGGAACTTTGAAAGCCTTACCTGCGATTTTCAGAAAAAGAAGGTACACGATAAAGGCAAAATGGTCCGGGCATCGGATTGGCGTTTCATATGACCAAGTATTCCACCAGGAGATTTAGTCACGCTTGGGAAGATGAATCAAGTCCAGAAAATAGGAACGACAGTAAGTTCCGAGGTTTGCTCATGACAATCCCGTAAACTCCACTTGTTGTTCAGTATAAAACTCCGTGCTCCGTTCTCCGCAGAGAAAATATCGAGATGGATGCTGCGAGCAGGAAATGAACCTTCGCCTGAAATGCAGAGCTGCTGCAACTGCATGCTGCGCAAGTGACATTCAGCACTCACCAAGCAGCCAACGAGTCGATCGCGAAACAGCACATGGCGTATGTAAGTTTGTAATGCATGACTGCAGATAGTTTGCAGAGGCGGCGCCGCAGAGCCTGCGTCAGTGAACCTACGGAGCTGCTCGTTTCCAGTACGAAGTGCACCGAATGGCTTTTGCTCAAACTTTACCATACTTTAGCACTTTAGTATAGCTGCATCGCATTTCGTCGAAATGATTTTGACTGCTGTTGTGCTCAAGGTATTTGCTTGTAAGTTGTAACACTGCAGGACAAGGATAGACTGTAGCGACACCTGGTCGGGGAGGAACATGGGTGTGGGTCCCGGAGAACTCTGCAACGGAAACTGCAACCGTTAAAGTAGCCAGTACCAGCGCGGCGGGACAAGAGGAAGTGAGCACCCTTTCACCCATTATAGTCACGCAAGCCTACGTACAAAAATTTTGTACAAGATCATTTATGAAATGGGAATTCGACCAGCGAAGCCGGCAAGATTGTTTTCCCAAGTGGCGCGCCCTTGCAGGTTTATTTACTGCAGACATGCACCTTCAGGAAGAACAAGATTTCGTACTGTATTTGTTTCCGTCGCATAATGTTGAACTTATATTTACTTATCATAGCGTACTTCTGAAATTGGTATTGTTTTCAACAGGCAAATAAGCTCCGACGAAGATATGGGTAGATTGATGAAACGCTACTACATAGTGTTACATGGTCGACTAATCGTGACCGTGGCCGGCCAAGATCAACGGAATCCATAGCTTCATTCTCTCGCGTCGGTCCAGTGTGATTGATCGTCATCTTAATTGAGCAAAGTTCCAGCTGAAGGAGGACGAAGCTTGGTGAACCTCCCCGGCATGAACAGCGTCCAGAGTAGGTCACATGCTAAAGTCACTTGAGGCTACATTATGTTCTTCGATGATAATCGGCATCAAGGCGAACAAAGTCCTCAAGATTGGATGTCCAAATGGCGCTGCTTGACGGTCAACAACGCTGGAAAAGTTTTTTTGCGGACCTGAGCTCCCAATTAACGATCTTAAGATGAGTTTTGTTTGCAGGGAAACGCTACTGCATCGAGCGGATCTTCGCGCTGTTGACCTGAACCTATGCAAAATGTGCGGCATTCTTGCGATTCCTTCCCCCGGCAAATCTGACAGGGATGTCGACCACGCTTTGATTGACAAGTCAGTCATGCTGACCACGTTGAATGTTCGGGCCAGGAAGTTCGCCGATGAGGAAGACGTTCAGATGGTTCACTTGTATCGTAAGACTCCAACGCAGTTGGCTGATTTTGCAACAGTGCTACATAGTATTATTCATTGATTAATGATATACGATTATATTCACCAATTTTGGAAATTTTCAGACTCGCTGCAGTCTCTCTAGTAAACTTTCTGACCGTAGATTTTCCGATCAGAAGTTACTTGAGATGGTTATCTTAACTGGCTCCTAGTCGCTCTCGGTATAGACAGCTAGTTCCTCGGAACGATCGAAAACCCGCAACTTCCGGTCGGTGGCACGGCCTTGATACGGGGTATCACTATAGCCAGGGCCGTGCCAGCGACAGGAAGTTGCTTGTTTTCGGCGGTTCCGAGAACGGGATGTGGAATCAAACCTGTCACTCATGGCAGTCTGTGCATATAAGTTTTGACCATATTTTAGACTTGTCAAGAAGTGGCGTAAATGGCTCTGCAAGGTCCCATTGTTTGTCTGTGTCATGTCCTAACCCAAAGTGCCAGATGATAATCTTTTCTTCTTTTTTCACAGAAGACCGCAATCCCGAGGACGATAAAAGCAGTAAGGAAGCAGTTGCAGTTCTTGATTGATTCAGATGTTGATAAACTGGAAGCTCGACAAAGAGGTCCGACAAGGTTGTTTTCCCAAGTGGCGCACGTTTGCATTCATATCGCCTCAGAGCGTGTGTCGCAAGAGAACGATATTGCTGAGTTTTACAGTTGCTCAACCTATAATACAGTGCTTTTGTTGACCGGCAGGTTCCTTTGAGAGGACAGAGCAGCTGAACTTCAACTGGCTCCGACAGTCGGGTCACGAAGTGCCCACATTATCCGATTTAAGTAAGCAGCCGAAATAATCAGAAGAACTCTTTAAAGGGAACGGCAAAGACTGACTTTCACCTATCTCCCGCATACGTCCATTCTGTTATTTCCCATAGACCATTCTAGTAACGTGGCGTCGACCACCTGGGCCTGCGTCGACCACCTGGATAGCAGCAAGAGCCGCAACTTCTTCACTAGTTTGCCGTACGCCACCGGCCTGGGCTTTTTCGGCAACCACTGCGAGCTGGTTGGTTATCGAAGCTTCCTTTCATTCGTCGATTATTCACATCTTCTAGGGCCTGACGTTTTGCGGAGCGTCCGCCGAGTGGAAAAGGTTTTGGCCGAAGGCGCCGGCAAGTTTGGCGCTCTTTTCACGTCGCTAACGTCGATAAGCGACCGCAACTACGTGCCTGTGGCTGCCATGCAGTCTATCTTGAAACGATGTTCGATGTTTGGGCTAAGTTTCTTTTGACTGTATGACTGGACTGATCGGAGGAAAGCACGTCTCCTGAGGACCACAGTTGGAAAAGCAAGTGACCATCAAACAGTTCTCCGTCCATGATGGCCCTATGGCCCCACACGCGGCTACGATGGCTTCCCTCCAACCGTAGCAACTCCGACCACAATGTTTACTTCAAAAAAGTAGAAACGAAATATTGAAGAATATTGCACAGAAGTATAAGCTCACCAAACAAAGCAGAGAAAAATCACTTGCTCAAGTGGCGCACGGTTTCATGTTGTTAGCTGTAAGCCTGCGCCGCTTGAAGACATGAGCTTGTCCAGTTTGATCGTTTTCCCCAGTGGCGCACGTCCACAGTATCACTGACCGAAGAAGTGCGTCACTTGGGCAAATCTTTTCGAGGTTGTCTGCCGGACTTACAAGTAACGGAAAAAATATGAAATGAGATGTAATTGCAAGAGTCGGCGTATGGTGGCATAGTGGTTGATGCTACGAAGAACCACGACAACTTGTGCCTGGGGGTCCACCGTAAAATGGACATGACTGATGAAAGTGAAGTCTCCGCTCGACGCTTTGTCGCCGCGAACCCATTACCCAACCGAAGACTTCATACTGAGCCCCAACGATATGATATACGGCGTCGAACAAGGCAGATTACGTTCCTCCTAAAGAAAACGCGCTGAGACAAGCTGTCCATGATGATGATAAGTTTGGAGACGAGTGCGCTGAGGAAAAAGAAAATCCGGAACATTGGCGGGAGTGACAGAGGACACCCATTACAGAAACCCGTGCGACCTCTTCTTTCACAGCTTTGTTGGCTAGCAAAAGACGATCGAGAAAATTTGCTCAATACCTCGGGTGAAATTATCTAGAAGCTGGAGGCGTAAGAAGCCTAACACACGAAAACACGCAGTAACAATCATCAGACAGTGGTTAGCCTTCTGCTGGGTAGCGACATGGATAGCTTCGTAAACTACCACAGAGTCTTTCGATTAGGGTAAGCCAGGTCGTTCGATCGCTGTCAAGCTCAGTTGGCGAAGACCAGCCCTTTGTTCGTGAAGAACAAAAGGTACGTAATAGCCCAGCGGTGAAATAAAGTACAACCTCCGGCCATCAATAACTCCGAGTCCAACGTTACCGGCTTACCACCGTCAGCATCCTCCACCGAACATGGCTACACGAAAGAGTTTCCGTCTACCATACAAACGGTATAATTCCATCACGTTGTCTTTCATACACCTAACGCATCCATAGAGCACTTCGGTGACTCTGGTTGGATGACGGCTAGAAGGTCAACGTTATCCCTGTATTGAAGTTATGTAGGAATATTCTTCAGTGTGTATCGGAATATTTGCGGACGGAAAAATGAGTAACGCGGCAGCCTACGATAACCTACCAACACCACCTCCATCCGCTGATGGCGCTGCTACCGTTATCCCTGCCCAGAGTGTCATCACCGAGTTGTACCAAGCGACGGTGGCCTTGCTGGAGACGAGTACACTACAGCCCAACGTGTTTGTCAACAAGTGGGGAGCTGTACCATGCCAGGCCGTAGGTCTCCGCTCCTACGTCGTCTACTACTTCTTCGCCGCCTTGATCATCCCGGTGCTGGCCCTCCTCTTCGTCTTAGGCGCCTGGCTCAAGCGGAAGTTGACCAAGAACTGGCTGCGCTTGAGACAGCGGGGCGAGTACGAGAGTCTGGAGGACGCGGAAGATGTCCTGGGGACACACAATGTCCAGCCTCACCTGGACAAGATCAAGGCGCTGGTCATTGCAGCCGAGGAACGACACGCTATATGGAACTGGCTGGGCGCAGCTTCGACCTCGCATACAAAAATCGGTGAAAGGGTGATGATCGGCGGTATCCTGTGCGCCGCGGTATCCTTTCTCATCTACCTGGTGTCCACTTCGGGCGATATTGTTAGCGTAGAAATGTGCGGGACAATGCCCAATGCCGCACAGTTCGTTGATTGGCTAGCCAACTTTTACTTATTGTGTTACTTTGTCATTCGGCTGATTGGGACTGAGAAAAAGATGAAGGTGCTGGTCAGCGGCTACTCTATCGTTGACTATTTCTGTATTCCTGCCGTCTTGATTAGCGTCTTTCAAGACCGATACTTCACCGGTAATTTTGAACCGGACTGGTTTTCGAATTGTTGTCCCCCTTTAACCTTGGCAAACAAACTCGACCAGATCTTACTTCCGAGTGGCGCCACTTGAAAAATCTATCTGGTCGAGTCTGATTGTTCTGCCAAATGGCGCATGCTTCCAGTGTTATTGGCTGGAAGCGTGCGTCACTGAGAAAAGCGATCGGGTTGACTTCCTTCGGTTGGGCCCTCATAAACGTTTCGTTTATGTTTGACAGGTTTCACCTTCCTTCGGATCTACAACTTCATGTGGCTTGTCGAGGTCCTGTCCAAGCGCGGCGTCTTGCGAACACCCAACGCTGTCAAGTTGACCCATCTGTTGATCCTGGTCGTTGTGACGCTCTTTTCCGCCGCCGGTTTCCTCCATCTAGTGGAGAACAAGGGGGACTTCTATCCGCTGACCGCGGTGTACAATGGCCAGCATGTCAACTTTTGGCGTTGCTTCCTGTACCTGTACGGTAAAGTGACGCTGATCGACCTCAGTGGCATGGCGGTCCGTAGTGTCCTGGGCAAGTTCGTCATCTACGGCTTCCAGCTGATGGCTTTGGTAAGGATGCCACCCCAAACTCAGACATACCTTCTGATTTCGGAGATTGATTTTTGGCCTTATAGGGTATTATTGGTCGATCCATCCCTCAAATTATCGCCCTTTTGAGAATTACACCGGAATATGACAAAGATTACATCACGCCCGAGCGCTTCTTGTAAGTCACGGCGAAAATCAAAGTTAAATTTGTGACGGACTCTTGAATCCTCGACAGGCACATCGTCATTTCCGGACACATCACCGAATCGTCCGTCAAAGCTTTCCTTCGAGAGTTTTATCATCCCGATCGCGATATCAGCCAGCATTTCAAAATCGTCATTCTCGGAGAGTAAGTCAGAGTCGTATGTAAAGGACCTTTTCCAAGTGGCGCACGGCTCCAGGCAACACTACCGTAAAAATGCGCCACCTGAGAAAACAACCAAGCTCGCCATGATCCTTTTCCCAACTGGCGCACGCTGTCACCCTATGCCACTGTCAATGTGCGCCACTTGGATGAAGTTATCTTGTCGAAAATCTTTGCCAAGCCCCAAATATCTCGATGGAACATTTGAACCTTGATTTTTGTTGTTGATTAGTAAGCCGCCCGACGAAGCCATCGATCGGATTCTGAAGCAGTACTTCAACCGAGCCGACTACCGGCGCGGCTCCATCATGAGCTTGCTGGATCTCAACCGCGTCAAGGTCTTTGAAGCAGCGGCCACCGTGCTGGTCGCGGACAAAGCGACAGCGGACTCTGATTCCGAAGACGCCGTCAATATCATGCGTGTCGTCTCCATCAAGAACTTCAAGCCCGACGCTCGAGTAATCGTGCAAATTCTGCAGTATCATAACAAGGTACTGCGCTAACTAGCGCTTCAATACTTCTTTTCGAGTCTCATTAGGCACCAACTAGACTTTCTATACCTGCAGGCATACCTCCAAAACATTCCATCGTGGAATATCCAAGCGGGAGACATTGTCATCTGTATTGCAGAACTGCGCTTGGGGCTGTTGGCTCAAAGCTGCTACGCTCCTGGCTTCTCCACGCTGATGGCCAACTTTTTCACTACCCGATCGTATAGCGACAAAATCCGAGTACGTCAAAACAAAAGCCCAGCCTTTTCAGTTTCAGATGAAACGAAAAAAAATATAGGGAGAAAAAATCGACGAGATCGGTTGCTCAAATGGCTCAAATTTCGCTCGTCAGAATTGGGTTTTCCAGTTGACGCACGCTTGTAGCAGAAAACACTGTTAGCGTGCGTCACTTGGGAAAACCAGAAAACTTGAGTACGAGTAGCAATAGATCCTTTCGCCTAGTGGCACACTCTAGCGACTAATAATGCCGGAAAGGTGCACCGCGTGTGAGAATGATCTTCTCAAATTTATTCGCTGGACTCTTCAGTTATTTTATTTTTTCCAGAACTGTCAGGTGAATTTTGCCTAATGTTTGTTTCAGTATGGCGAGGTGTGGCTGCAAGACTACGCGCGAGGTACTTCTCTGGAAATGTACGCTCGAGCAATGTCGGACGCCTTTGCTGGCATGACTTTTACGCAGGCCTGCGAATTCTGCTACCTCCGTCTAAAGATTGTTCTTGTGGCCATCAAGACCGACGCCAACAATGTGGCCACTATGCCACAAGTCAACCCAAGCCACGCTATAATAGCCCCTGCCTCCATCGGTTATTTCATCGCCGATTCCACCGAAGAAGTCGACCGAGCCAGCTTCTACTGCGCCGTCTGTCATCGCGATATCGACGACCCATCCCACATCAAACGCTGTGCTTGTAATGGTAAGACTCGCCACGAGGATGTGACCAACCAAACCCGGCTAAAAACTGCCACTTCCGGTCATGCTTTCACCATGTTTAATCAGTAATCAAACAGTGGTTTTGCTCTAAAGTATATAAACAGGGGCCAAACCCAAACACTTACCAAGTTTTTGCAACCTTGGTTCTAACAGGCAAGGTCAAGGAGGAGAGTGGTCTAATGCGGCTGTTTGTCACACCCAAAGAGGAGCTGACAGCGGCAGATCTTGGTGTGGCCGTCGACGCTTTCAACATGGAAAGCAAAATTTGGTCTTTCATCAAGCGATATCCGGCATCGTAAGCACCGAACAATGGTTTGCGGCTTTCTGTCACGTGGTATTTCTGAATGCGGTTAAACTACCTTTCAGACCAGCACGCTCTGTGGTTGAGCGGTCCGGAGTCGATGACGTAGCGCAACGTGGTGGTCAAGACGGTGAAGAGGACCCCAATGGAGTACACAGACGGCGCCCCAGCTCTGACCAGGTCATTTACGACTCAACGGGTATGCTCAGTCCTCCTTTCCGATATACATAGTAGCAAGACAGAATCGGCGAAAAACAGGAAAACCGGAAAACTCGACAAGACGTGTGTTTGCCGCAGTGGCGCACTTTTAGTTCAGTGTTGAGAGGTGGAAAAAATGCGTCACTTTTGAAAAGTGGCCTGGTTCATGTGTGTTTATCCAGCTGTGAAAATGTTGCTTTTTACTGCAGGATGTTTGCTTTTTTGGATAATGTTGCTTTTTTTCTCTGCAGGTATGTTTTATTGGTGTCCGGGTCGGCCCATCGAGTCGGTGGTCAAGAGTCGTCAGGAGGCGGCCAAGGCGCAGTTTAGCGGTCATATCGTCATCTGCATCCTAGCTACTCCCGGCTCGCAGATCGTCGGCCTCCACAGCTTCATCTTGCCACTTCGCGCCAGTTTCTTCAAAGAGGAATCCCTTCGTGAGATCGTTATTCTCAGCGACCACGCCTTCATGCGTAAAGAATGGTCATATATTATGAATTTGCCCAAGATAACCGTAGTGCGAGTAAGGACAATCATCTTCTTCTTATCCAATAAGTCTTTGCGGTTGTATTCGTTTGATTGTTTGATTGGTCCTCGACAGGGAACGGCGCTCAATCGTGCCGACTTACGTGCAGTCATGCTCAACACGTGCAAGATGTGCGTCATCCTGGGTTCGCCGGCCACCGGCACGCAGATGCAGAATGTCGATAATGCCTTGATTGACCGATCAGTTATCCTTGCCACCTTGAATGTCAGGGCCATGAGGTTCTCCGACGAGGTGGATCTGGAAATACACGATTCTGACGGTTTGTGCTTGGTCACTGTTCCTCTTATCTATCCCCAAGTGGCGCACTTCTCATTGCTCTTGGCTAGGTGCTTGCGCCACTTGGAAGTACGATCTGGTCCATTTTGATTGTCTTGTCAAGTGGCGCACTCTCTCCATGCTACAGTCTCTAAGTGTGCGCCACTTTGGAAGAGGATCTTGTTGAACCTGACATATGTGTTAGAACGAGTCCCATTGTGTTTGTATCTCTGCAGCGACGAGTGACACGGCTTCTATTTCCGAAACAAGCAGTAAGCTGATCGGGTCTGATCGTTGCACTTAATCTTCTGGTGAACAAGCATGTTGTCGGTTGAAGGTATGTATCGACAACGGAAGTCTCTGAAGACCCGCGCAAGGCAGACAGGTTACGAAGTGCCACTGGTGACGGATTTATGTAAGTTCTACGCGACATAGTTATCGGGATGGTTGGCGTTGACGTATTTAGTTGAACTCTTTTGTAGTGCGAGAGTCAAATGCCCAGTTCTTAGATCAGGATGATGACGATAAGCCGGGCACCGAGTTCTACATGACACAACCCTACACTTGTGGGCGAGCATTTTCGAGTACCGTCCTCGACTTGCTCAGCATTACCTCCTTCTTCAACCCCGTCATTGTCAACGTCTTCCGCACCATGATCTTTGGTACACCCAAAAATGGCGTAGATATCGTGACGAGAAACACTGATCGTGTCATAACAGATATGTTCCGTTATGGGACGGATTGGTTGACCATGCTGACTTGGTTAAATAGGGTACATATCAGTGTTTGCTGTCACGATTACAGTTGCGCGCCACCCTCGTTGTTTCTGGCTCTTGTCCTGCCCACGTTGCTGAAATTTTGTGGGTTTTTACATCAGGTGGGGCTTCTCTGGAGCTCGAAAAGATTCTTGCCGAAGGCGCAGGTAACTTTGTTTGCGGTCAAGTAAACGTCAAAGCAAATGAATTAGAACTCGAAAAGCTCAGATTTATAAGTGGCGCACACTGTCGGCCAAAAACGCTGCAAACATGCGCCACTGAGAAAACGAAACAAGCTCGACAAGGTCGCTTTCCCAGATGGCGCACGCACCCGGTCGAAAATATCGACCACGTGCGTCTCTTGGGGAAACAATCTAGTCGAGTTTATTTGCCGAGCTCCTAATTTCCATGTGAAGAAGAGAAAATCAAACCAGGTTGTTAACTTGTCCACTTGCACTGAATGCACTTTCAGGGTTGATTGGTGGGTCGAATATTTCTCAGCCCGCCCAGCTGAAAGGCCAAGTTATCGTCAATCAGTTCCCGATAGCGAACGGGCCACTGTCAGTTCACGCTGTAAGACGCATAATATCATTTTTGAATTTGGTCTTCGGTACTTAGACTGGAATGACGGGTTGATTTGCTTTGGTTGGCAGGAATCAACGTACGGCGGACTTTTTATCGATGCGCTAGTGAGCTTTGGCAAGTTATGTTTGGGCGTGTACCGGAAGATGGATCCGACAGATGATAAATTAAGAGCAGCCAAGCGTTTCGTAATCACAAACCCGCCAGAAGATTTCATTCTAGACCCAACAGACTGGATTTTCAGTTTGGATAGGCCTGATGTCCTTGAAATGAGAGACCCGAATAAGGGCCTCGCCGCCTTTTTAAGTGGCAAATCCCCGACAGCGGCGAAAGATGACTTGGAAGACAAACTATTCTTGGACGATTAATCTCTGTCGACTGTAATGTGTTAGCATTAATTTTCATCCCTCACGTCCATTTGTATTCGCATTTTATTACCTCTCTGTTCTTTGGTGCATAATTTGTAAAAGTCAAAGTTGTTCGGGGCAAACTGAAATTTGGAACTCTAGCGTAAAAAATTCGACAAGATTCCTTCTCAATGTGACGCATCTCTACAGCCAATAACACCGAGAAAGTGCGTTACTTGAGAAAATGGAACACCGACGTGATTTTTTACCAGGCGATGCACTCTGTCAGCCAAGAGCACTGTATACATGCGCCACTTGAAGATCAATAATCGAGGTTGTCTGCCGAAGTCTCACGTGTCGGCAAATTTTGTCTGGTCGATCTGATGGAGTGGTGTCTCTGCGGCAAGAAATAGTGTAATTCATTGATCGAAACGATGGTGAAAATTGCGGCTTCTTTCGTCCTCGCCGTTTCTTTTGCGTCATTCTCTCCGTTGGATATCAGTCCCGTATGCACCAGCATATTGTACGTGATTGCACTGCGCATTTTTAATGTTTTCCTAAGTTAGCGAATGCCTCGCTTCGAGCTATGGATCAATCAAAGCACGATCAAGTTCTTCCCGCTTACCAAAGTCCACAGTCACCTTCTAGAGGAAATCACGAAGCAAATATGATACACCGGAAGTTCGACCATAAATCCCTCTCCAGTACTTCACCTTCGGGAAAAATTTCCCCACAAGGGTCATACAATAAATATTGACCAACATCCATATCCGTTAAGGTATATTGACGCTGGCGGGCCACTGAGCTGTCAAGTGGCGCAGGCACGTCCAACAGTGCGTAGTCCTAGTCAAGACCTGTCTTTGTTCCATTATCCACTTGGGCCCTTTGGTGCAGGCTAAGCACGAATATTAGGATACTAGACCCGAACAATATTCCGAGGCATTAGCTCAGTCCCAGCCCACTCCCTTCGGCCCCATCTCTTTCATCCGCGAGACGTGTTATTAGCTAATCGAAAGTAGGGTCCCTGGCTGGCTTCCGCCGGCCCGATCAATCCCGATAAAAGACAGTTCTCTCACCTTTTCTTGACATACGCACGCACTGGCCTTTTCTCATACCCACGGGAACCACCCGGATTTGCATCCCTTCTTCTCCTAAATAAAATATTGGGTGCGGTGCGCGATACTGCGGGAGGGTTGGAGATTTTTCTGAACAGTCGTCGAACCGACTCGAACCGGCCTTCAGTATCAACATGTCGAGCTTCTTCCAAACCTCCGCCGTACTGGCCATCGTCCTGGTCGTCGTATCAGTATTATCTTCGACAGCCGTTCGCGCGGAAAAAGATGCTGCATCTGCTGTGTCGCCACTGTTAGACACCACGGACCCGAGGTCATTTAACCCAATGGCCATGTGGATTCTTCGGAGGCTGGCGCAGGTAAGTTCACCAGTCTGCTGAACAACCGCCTCATCTACTATTGATATTTCACTATGGATATTTTAGTGTACCGGATCAAATTTTTTGAGGAATAACCGCGATAAAATAAAACCACTAGCAATCTTTTTTCTGGAATGTGCGGTGAAAATCACAGTAAAGAATGGGTTGTGACTTTTACCTGCTTGATTGCAGGAAAACGATTCTCAAGGCGTACGTCCTTCGCGACTTCTGGGAAACACGGATTTTATGCTGATGCCTCCGAACCTATCCGATTACGACACAGAGGACAGGCTGCTGCGGCAAGCTGATCGCATCGGACTAGCGGTAAAACGCGGACAGCAGCCTAGCGGTTTCTGGGGATTCCGTGGAAAGCGTCATGTCTGACTTGCACAGTCCTAGTTTCAAAGCACTCCATCATCAGCATTATCAACATTTCCGGGGTGTTGTTTGAAAGTTGTTTAATTTGATGGCTGAGAAGTCATAGTTCTGTGAGAGAGGCACGAGGGGATTTTGCACTCTTTATTCAGGGTAGTACAATAATACTTCTTTGGCCACACAATACGGGTCTGCCTGGTATTCCAGATTTCTGCGTGGTATTCCATGGTATTCTATGAATGTCGCTTTCTGCCGGATCTGCGTTCGTATTTTCTGAATTTGTCAATGAATCAAATTCGAAAATATACGCAATTTTTTGCGCTTATTACATTTGGGTTTAGCGTATTCAGTATCTTTCTGGACATCACATGCACTCCTGTCAACCTGATACCTAAGAAAAGCGGGAAGTCGGTTTCTGGGCAATAGCGTACTGTTGTCGTATTCATCTGCGCATCAGTGCTTGTAGATAAAAATCGGGGTCCGCGCCGGCATTTCATAAGACGGCTGGCTTTCACCAAGAGAATACGTGGTTCACTGCTCATGAAAAAAGGAACATTAACGAAATGTGCAGTTAGCGTTTCTAGAGCGTGAAATAGGCAATAGTACAATGCGCCGAGCTCGCAGTGGAAGGGATGTGGATAACGGTACAGTGAAGGTAAAATCATAGCTTCTTCGGTACAGCGATTAACTGACGAAGGATGAGTGGAGATCAGGGAGAGCTGAGTAAGGCGATGATCATGAAGAAGCAGAACTTCAGGCCCTAATCGAAATCCAGGCCAATCCGGCGTGTTGACGTTTCGCGAGGGTTCGCCGAAATGGTGCTGGTAGGTGAAAAGGGACCCGATCGGACACTATGATACAAAATATGCGCCAGTGGAGTCGGTAATGTCATCCAGGCAAAAAATCGAGTACCTAAAACAATAAATCGGGTTTGGTATCAGTTTGAATATTGCTTTCAATTGAAACTCTGTATATAAAGTTCAACGTCCATCCTCCGAAGTTTCCAATGCATGGATCACAAAATTGTATGACCTCGTAAGGACTAAATGTTGAAATTAGCTAACGTGACGCGTCAGAAAATTCTCTGGGGAGCGTCGATTTTGATGTAAATGTTGAACTGTCGATACACTTATCCAATTACAACAAATTGCCCAAGCTTTACCTCAAAGAGGCCTGTCGATAATCAATAGGAATAGCGTCATCATCGGCGGTCGCGAGGATACGCCAAGTTACGATTCGATGCGCCATGAGAGGAACCCAATGGGAGACTGCCCTGGGCCATGTGCAGCACAGATGGCGCAGCCGAGCGCTTCTTCCCTCCCCACGCGAAGTAAGTGCGACCTCGCACTTCCGATCGCGGCGAGAACTGTGCATCTCGCTTTCCACCTACATCAGCATCAGAGTTAATTTCTTCCATCAAACTTGTTATGGAGCCTGTAATAAAGCATGCGAACATTCAAGGCCCCCTCATTTTCACACAAAAGGAACGTTTGCCAAAATTATATGTGGCGAATACAGCGGACCATAATGCGTACTAATTTTCTCTTTTCTACAGTGCGTGACAGCCAACTTGAGTTCCCTTTTTCGAAGATTTTTCTTGAAGCCCACAGGTCACAGATTGCTTTGGCCCTATTTCTTCCAGTTGTCCGTTCACTTCTACGTCTAACATAATTGTATTTGGATTTAAGTCACTCACATCAGTTTACGCTAAGAAAGACCGTACCGACGTCAAGCCGAGGTAAGACCCTCTGACAGACACCAGCTTTCTGCATCTCAAAAACTAACGACGAATTTCCGGCTTAAATTTTGACCGCTGTTTGTAAAGTCAAAACAAAGCCCAAGAACCATTCTTTTGAACGCACTGAATCATAAAGCATGAAACGTTCCTCGCTGACATCACAGCTTTGAGAATTCCTCAGCCTTCGTAATCCAGGGAATACCATTCAAATTTCCCTTCACGCACATCTTGCGGTCCCTGCAATTCCTCCATCGACCGAAAAGTAGCCCACACATTCAGTAGCAAGACTCCAAGAAGAAATCCGAAGAGTCAGAACTGTCAGCAGGTCGTTCGGTACTGTGCTGCTTCATGACCGAACCAATGAAAAATGAGCCGAATAAAAAAACCAAAACGGAATCTCCTATCCCGAGTAAAGTGGAAGGAGCGCAAGTTGGCTGCCACACACCGTATATTCCTGATTAAATGGCACACGCTTTCACCAAATAACACAGAAATTATGCGCCACTAGAGAAAATAACCAAACTCGACTGGGTACGTTTTATCCAAGCGGCGCAAGCTTCCAGTCATCAACACCGAGAACTTGCTTCACTTGGGGAAAACTTTTCTACCAACCAGAGCTTTCGGACAACAAATCGAAATTAGGTTGAAAATGTAAGTGAGCTCACCGAAGGCATAAAATCCGACACCCTTGCGCTTCGAGGGATATGGGTAAATTCTGGACATGGAGTTGAAGGGGGCGAACAGTCTTGGTGGCCTGACATATTCCTCATCCGGAACTTCGAGGCCTTGGGAAGGAAAATAGCTGGCTTGTCCCGATGCAGCGGCTAGTACCGGAAGGGGGACCACCGCCGAGACTAATAATGTGGTGACCATGAGAAGGGCAAACCAGCTTCCGCAGCCCGACGGACTTATCCGAAGACCCGCCATCACTGACACGTCGAGAAAATGCGCGACTCTGTGAAAGATACAACAGAAACGCGGCTCAAATCACTTCAGATTAGTGCAAAGGAAAAAACTGTGCATGATATCGATAAGGGGCAGGTCTATTTCATTCATCAGAGACATTAAGCCCCAGTTAGTTCAGCTGGTCCCATAAATAGCAGAAAAAACATGGAGTGAACAGGTAAAGTAATGGTGATTAAACAGTAGCAGATGGGTCGCTATGATGACGCGGAAGTTTCAAGTGGAGTCTCGGCTCAGTTCGTTACAGAGTAGAGACCTTAACGATCACTTCAGGACTTTGATGATGTGTTTCCCGTAAAGTTGTTTTAGGAGGAGAGTTCACGGTACAACGCACGTCATCTGTTGAATCTCAGACGGGAAAAGTCCGCAGACTGAATTGCAGATCGACGCGGATTTTTTGATGAGTTTACACAAGAAACACAAAATACTCTTCCCTTCGGCCGAACTGGATACTTTGTCGGCGTCCCGTCAACGCATAGTATTTAACAGTCAAAGCAAGACCAATGACGCTAGCGTCAGGATGATCGAAACCGGTCAAGTTGCAACCTCGGCGATATCGAACTTAGTTATCTTCCGAGTTCGATATACCACATCGAATATGTCATTCGAAAACTTGTCGCATTACCCTATAATAAAGATGCATTGATTTTAGGGCGTGCTTCAGCCGTGTTCCATCAGTAGCTTGACTCGACGGCAACCAGAAAGTACTACAGCTTTTTCCCATTACTAATTACCGGGCGATCAGGTTACCAGCTTGTTCAGTGGTCTTTGCTGTAAGATGATCCTGGCTTGCTTCCGTTAAGTTAACTTCCGTTGCAAAAGATCTCAGGTTTGACACACTCGGACAAGGTCGACGATTATATCGACGAGTTAGTTAACTAAAGCCACTGCACCCGTACACTGCGCAGTTTGGACATGGTCTGGGATAACAACAAAGTGCGCCTTCGCGCCGTCATTTGCAGTCAGCAATCAG
This sequence comes from Ramazzottius varieornatus, assembly GCA_001949185.1. Classification (NCBI taxonomy): domain Eukaryota; kingdom Metazoa; phylum Tardigrada; class Eutardigrada; order Parachela; family Ramazzottiidae; genus Ramazzottius; species Ramazzottius varieornatus. Next base: position 554,980 of record BDGG01000002.1, read on the forward strand.
GATAGGAATGAGAAGAAGACGGCTCAACTGAGTTCGATTCAAACCACCAATATTTTCACGTCGGTTCGTAGGAAATCCGATAAAAATATAGTAAAACGTTTTGGATTGAAAATCAAATTAAGTTAAGAAGTGCTATCCCACTCAGATGCATGTTAACATTGATCGTCAGTCTTCGTCCAAACAGTGCATGACGTGTGCGAACCATAATATAATTAATTTTAATGTCCAAAACGCGGCAGAAACGAACTTTAATTTGTAAAGGCCCTACGAAATCAAGTCGGATAGAACTACGTAGAATCACATTCTAAAGAAAAGTCATGTTGGTGTCGGCTTCAGATTCCCCAGGGGAAACGACATCGAGACAAAAAAAGGACGAACGGGAAGATGCAGACTCTGCTCCCCTTTCCAACCCCTCACCCCCTCCTTGTAGCCTAGGCTCAGGATTAAACATGGATTACTCCCGAGTTCTCAAGCAAGGGAACGCTTGATATACTGTATGTAATGTAATTCGACAGCAATGATCATTTTTCGGACGTTGAGACTTTCGCTTACCTTCGTTCTTCGCTTTGGCTTGCTCGCTATGACCTTCAGCCGAATAATCCTTGCAAGAAAAGGTCACTTCTGTTTCGCAGATGGTTCAGAAAGACATGAATGCCACGCTTAAGTTGGGGATCGTGCGAAGAAAACACAAAGATGTCCTCTGCACGTAGCTGGTCCAGACTTCAGCTTTTCAACATCAATGAAAGTTCGAAGCAGATGCAGGTTTGGATTAAGTGAGCGAGAGTATTACGTTTACGGTAGCTAAAGGGCTGAAGATTTGAATAAGTGCACGATCCTAGAAACACTTGGGACCCTGCTTGTGCCATACTCTACTTGGTCTGGAAAAGTCTGGGCAGTTTCTAACGATTTACGAAGAGGTCATCCATAACTATGCGTGCGTCACAGAATAAGGCGACTTGCGTTGCGTCGATCATCGTATTGTCTTTGTCAATTGAGCAAAGTGTAATGGAGACAACCACTTTCTCCGCGTGGAGGATCGACAAAAGTATATACAGCTTTTAACACGCCACTTTCAATTGGGAGTAACCGATTCCAAGGAAGAACTTGCCTATTGAAGTGGGTGCAAGCTCTTTGCCGACTTCGCACAACTACACACTCATCAATCGTGTTGCATGGAATAGTATTCTGTCTTCTATGGTCGGTGACAGTTCAGATAGAGCATCTCCTGTTTGGATGAGAAACGATCCCATCTTCCGACGGCGTAGAACGCGGCAAACGGAAATGACACGGAAGATCGTCAATCAAGTCACAATCAATGGTATGAGCGTGCGTACCGTACAGTGCAGTTACTAAGCTCTGTTTCATCTACCAATGGGTGGTACTTTTAGCCTCCTCGCCAACCCATCCAACATTTTTTATGGATTCTTTTACGGCCATAGTTCTTAGTTCGCAAGGCGGGTCAACTTGGCCGTTTTAGAAAGTCAAGATCAGCTCTTGATCATCCCGCTACGGGGGAAGATCAACTGATAGGATCTCTGATCCTCAGTATGTACGATCCTCCACACAGTCGTACGCGTGAATCCGTCCCGGGTAGTGAGCACGCGGCAGACTGGCCAATCA
>BDGG01000002.1:556649-599886 GCA_001949185.1 Ramazzottius varieornatus
TCCCCCGTAGCGGGATGATCGAAAGCTGATCTTAACTTTCTAAAACGGCCAAGTTGACCCGCCTTGCGAACTAAAAACTATGGCCGTAAAAGAATCCATAAAAAATGTTAGATGGGTTGGCCAGGAGGCTAAAAGTACCACCCATCGGTAGATGAAACAGAGCTTAGGATGAAGCCGAAAGTATAAAAAAGAAAGTTGCCACAGCACGGTTCTTATCGATCCCAATGACGTACTCTGTCTGATTTTGTACTCCAGTCGGTAATGCAGCGATTCCACTTCCTCACGGAGAACCATTACGGAGCTCCTGACGGAGCTCCGTAATGAGTGATTCTACTCTCGATAGTTTCGAGTCGGTCATGAGAGGAGAAGTGGAATCACTCATTTCGGAGCTCTTGGCGGAAGTCCGTGATAGCTTCTCGTAATGACTTCTATATGACTTTACGTAAATTAAGAAAAGTGCGAAATGTACCGCGTCCGACATGAGCGATAACGCGACACAACATTCGGTTGATTGAAATATATGGTGGTTTGAACGGAAGACCCGGAAATACAGTGCGAGAGTTATGAGGTATATTCTACTTCCTCGTTCCAGCCAGTAATCAGAAATACGTGATGGGTCCGGAGAATGCTCCTCTCCCGAGATGACTTTTTCCGTGATGGTTTTCCCAGTTATGGTGATGGAAAATTTTCGTAAAGGGCAAAACCGCGCCAGTTACGAGAAGTGAAATCGCTGCATAACCCCTCAACCCTCAAAACCCGCCGAAATGGTTTCGACTTCGAACATGAATTATGCTTGCAGCGTTGAATGGTTGGGCCAGCGGTAGAGTAGACCAGTAAGGCGTGGCTAATTTAGGATAGATAGATTTATCGAGCCTCGAAAATCTAGTCGACGGCTTCCACGATCGTCAGAGGATAACGAAACATAAAAATACAGTACTAACAGGTTTGGCAAGTGGAAGCGATCAAGACTAACTTCAGAGATTGACACATAGAGATTACCATCCGAGATCAGGCACCGGAAAGGAAGTGGAAAACTCTCACAACCATAGCAGGCAGAGCTAACTACCAAACAGGGAATGAGGGAGCGTTCTTTCCGCCTCAGTCCAGGTGCTCACTCGTCCATTTCCATGTCCGACTGGCTCCGTCGTTCCCGGTTTGATGCTCGGTCCATGTGTGTGGTTGGGTTTCTGCTGTCCGTCGCGAGGGTCTTCGCCGAATTGGGCTCGCCCGCCGAACCTGGTAGTACCGACGGGAATTGATCCGCCTGGCTCGGCGGGTCCAGGTTCTGGCGGCTTTTCGGGGGTCACCCTCCTCTGCAGTTCCGGGGGTAGTCTTCCCGTCGTCCGTTACTATCACGTCCACTTCCCTGGTGGCCGCCACGTCCACTGCCACGTCCACCGCCCCGTCCAGCGCCATGGCCGCCCCCTCGACCAGCACCGCGTCCGTCAGAGCGGCCATAAGCACCGCCACGCCCACCGTAGCCCCGACCTCGGTTTCTGTTTGAGTTACAGTGGTAAGGCGGTTGATTGCCGAGGCGACGGTGATCGAAGGGCTTGCGCGGTGGGCCGATCGACCCCAAGTTGATCTTCACATCCGGTCGACCTGTACCGACGGGGCTGTTGATAACCGCTGATGCATGGTAGGAGCTGGCTTGAGAGACGCGAAGGCTGGACGGCTGGATGGCCGGAGCGCCAGGGTTGATGGATGGAGCAGCTGGTTGGGTCGCTGCAGTGGCTAGTTGGTTCGCTGTCATCCCCTGTAGGATCAACCACTCATCGGCTGTGAATCTCGGTTGAGCGAGAGTTCCCAGCAGAGGCGTACCCGCTGAGGGACCGGGGGAAAAGCAAAACGGGGGTCCTAGCGGGAAACCCATAAGAAATCCCGTGGTCAGTCCGGGCATTTGGTAAGGAGCATAGGCTCCAGTCATTCCTCCAAATATGCTGAAGGGGAAATTCATAATCTGAAAATAGCATTTGGTTACTTCCTATGTCCGGTCATCTGGTCAGGAAGTATGGAACAGGAACAACGAGAGAACTATTCTTAATTGGGCAATCAAGATTGTCAATGTCAGGAACTCTTCTTACCGATTGGTCACTTACAGATATTCTTTAACTTCAAGCCCGTTCCCTATGGCGTCATCTGGCCACGCCTCACTCTTCTACTCTGCCGCTAGGCCTGCTGGATATCAAGGTCAAATCTTTCAATCAATCAACCATTTGGCCTAGAAACCGAGATCCTTCTGTTGGTTCTTGATTGTCTAATCAGACAACCTGGTTCTCAAATTTTCATCTCTCCATTTTCCAACTCTGACTCGTAATCAATCATCATCCGTTTCATCTCGTCCCGGGACGGTCTCCTAACAGAAGTCAGGGTTATCCCACCTTGTTCTGCGTGTTTTAAGGAACTCAAGAATGGGCAAGGAGCCGTAGAAGAAGGTACACTGGAAGGCGTACCTCGGTAAACTTGCGCAGCCTTGATAACCAACGGTTAATGTTGTTCCATGTTTGTCCATATTTCTCGCCAGTAAAAAGTTGTTTGGTTCTAGTTTTGAGGCTTTTTCGACGAGTAATGGATGAGTGAAGACTAGCCAGCACGAACTGATACCGTCTTCTTTATCCTGAATATTGTGGGGAATTTACTGCCAGAGATGCCGTCTGTGATCCGTTTGTTGACATTCTTTCTCCTCCTTAATCTCTCCTGCGCCTATCACTACCCTTCAGCTCAAGGCAGCTACGAGTTTGAAGCTCCAAAGGCCGAAGACAGTCCTCCAGCCGGCGGTTACGGTAACCCCCACCGCGAAGAATGGGCCACGTCGGGGACGAAGCCCATCCAAGTGGAGGCGTCTCGCAGTAAAGCCCTCAAGACGTTCTGCTGGCCCGGCTTCCGGAAGGACATTCGACGGACATGGTACACCGCTTTCTTTCTCCTGAACATCACCGACGACAGCTTCCACCTGTACAAAGGCACGACGACGGAAGAAGTGCAGTATCAGTTCAAAAGCTCGTCGCGCTTTTTCGCCCTGCCGTGGAGGGAGAAAGTAATCAAGCTCAACGGCTTCTCCCCCACCTGCCTCGGTGTCTACACCAACAAAGCTTACAGTGTTACTTTGCAGCTGAAACATTTGGATTACGTCAGGTAAAAACCGAAGGAAGACGAAAAGACGGAAGAAAAGTTGTAGATTTTCTGTATTTTTACGGTTTTTAGTATTTTCACCCATATGAGCCGATTACTACAAAAACCAGACGCCTGACATCATGAACCAATTCGGATGGGCTAGGGTTGACTTGTCGTCCGTGCAAGCCGCTCATGACGTCATTATTGCGTTTCGGCCACACGGGTGGTGTGGGTGTTGCATTTGAACGTGTGAGTTTCGTCCAACTGAAATGAGTTTATGATGTCATGTTGCATGGTCTCCTAGCTTTACGTTTTGTGACACAATGGGTGTGATTCTAATAGACAGTGGGCTTTCGCTATGACGACCTCGGTGATCATTTGTAGATTTCTCTTTCAGGTTGGCAGCGTTCGTCGTTGGTGTTCTTCTCATCCTGTTCGCCAGGAGGATGAGTCGCGACACATACTTCCATTACGGATCGGGTGTCGGTATCGCCTTGGTGGGATCTCTCCTCGTGCTGATATTCCTCATCAGCCGCATGATCCCGCGCCGAGCAGCTGGAGTGTCATTCCTAGTCGGTGGATGGGCAGTGGTCCTGTACTTCTTCCAGACCTTGTGGAAGAACTTTCGAGAAACACTGCTGCAGCACAGGCAATACGTGCTTGTATATGTGGCCACAGTGTCGGTCTTGACGTGCCTCTTGGTCTACCGATTTGGCGGTGTGCAGAACCGAAGAACCATGGACATTCTCCAATGGGGCCTCCAAATTTTAGGTGGGATAAAAGCTTCCGTACCGGCAGTTTGCTTGTACTGTTTTTTATTGACTGCTTCTGGTTAATTTCGGACAATTTCGGTCACTTTTTTGATCGACAGATTCGACAAAAGGATTCTTCTGAGTGGCACATTCGTCAAGCTGACAACACGGAAAGCGTGAGCCACTTGAAAACAATCTCGACAAGATCGCTTCTCCAACTGGCGCACGCCTTAAGCCAGTATCACTGGTAGAGTGCGCCAATTGAGACAACGATCATCTCGACAAGGTTGCTTTTCTGAAGCGGCGCATGCTTTCAGCCGGTAGCATCAGAAAAGTGCGCCACTTGGGAAAACAGTAATGTCGAGTTTCTCTGCCGAGTTCCCATATTTTGATTATTTTGACTTTTTGCTTCGCTGAAGTTGTTTGGTTGTTTTTTAGGTGCGGCGCTTATCTACTTCAGCTGCACGATCGAAGCCGTCGGCATCATCTTGGTTGTTCTCATCATCGCCCTCGACATGTTCCTTCACAGTGGCTACAACTTTCGCCGATACGCCTTGCTGAACAAGCTGTTTCCTCCCAAGCCACCTAGGCTTCTGACACCGCAAGAGTTTGAAGAAGTGGGGCGACGCGAAACTGAGAAGGCCTTACAGCAGCTGCGCCAGTATTGTAACAGCCCAGAGTGTAAGCAGTGGAAGCTGGTCAAGAAGCTCAATACCCCGTCGCGTTTCAGTTCTTTTGTTGAAGATGGGTTCCATTTGACGAGTGATGAAGTGGAGGCCTATGAGAGGGTGTCGTCCTTCGAAGCGGTGGATGATGTCGATGACGATGACGATAGTGAGCATGCGCCGCTTGTGCAGAAAACACCACGAAGATACTTCCCTGGCCATCCGAACGGCTTTGGAGCGGCACAGAGGAATGGCAGCGGGGGTGTGCGGACTACGCCCAGGTTTAATCGTAGCGCCAACAATAGAAGATCGGTTACTCCTTTAAACAGGAATGGTGGAGAACCGATGGATTACGAGTAGATGCTTCCACTGTTTTTTCCTGCTGTTAGTTTTCAGACACTTGGAGACATTTTCTTGCTTCTGAGAATGTTTCTTCTAGCCAACGCGTCCGTTATCTTTCTCGCATTTGAGTGCAGTACTTATGAAAATCTTTACGCGTGAAATTTTTTTTTCCAGTTTCTCGATTGTACTTCAGTTGGGCGAGAAATCCACATTGTTTTGACTGGCTTTCGGTGCAACATTCCCTTCCGAAACAGGAGTGGTGCCGCCTGGCGCTTTGGCAGTTTAAGAAGTTGGGAGACTGTTGGAAAGACTACGAGCGGAAGCGCTTCGGGTGATGGGAGGCGTCATAGTGGGCGACGGAAGCGTGCTGTGAGTGCCTGAGGACGGCGAACTGCTTCCGGTGGTCACTTGACCTGAAGGTTTGTGTTTGGGCAAGACAAAGTTGATGTCGCCCAAATTGCGATCGGCCAGTCTGGCACCGTCCAGTGATCGGGCGAAGTCGGAATCGCGGTAGTCGATCCAGTAGGTGTGGATAGGCTCACCGTGAAGCTCAAGTTCTTCTTCCCTGTTGGGCACGCAGACGTATCTGAGAGAGTTTGGGTGGCCATCTTGTGTAGGATCGAGGTACGAGTCTTTTCTTTCGAGGCTCTCGGTGGAGAGTACGGCGAAGATGGCGTTCTTTGAGTCTTCGGATATATGAACGCGTCCATGCATGCCGGCTGCCTCGACGCGCTCAACAACGTGAAGAGCATCACCCACCACACAATAGCGGTGCATCTGTGTAAACGAATTGCAAGCTGCAAATTTCAAGAGACGACACAATTGACGTTATGCCCCTCATGCACTTACGCCAACACCAGCAACTCCCGCTACGACACTTCCGGTATGAACGCCGATGCGGATCTTCACCGTCTCGTCGGGAAAGTGTGGTATAGGGTAGTGTCTGATGTAGTCGCGAATAGCTAAAGAACAGTTGACAATCTCCACTGCGTGGTCTGTCGGAGTTTGGAACTCGTGCTGGTTCGTTGCACCAGCGATGATCTGTAGAAAAAACATGTTCGCTGAGAAGCGCATCAAAGGCCAGATATCGATCGATGCGATGGGGGAAAGCCAAAGTCACTTACACAGTAGGCGTCGCCAATCGTTTCCAGTTTCCACACTTTGTAGTCATTGAGAATGTCGTCGAACTTTGTGTACAGCTCGGTCAGCATGACTACGATCTCGTTGGGCGTACTTCGGCTGGACAAAGCCGTGAAGCCCTGGACGTCACTGAAGTACATGGAGACGGAGTCGTAGTACGTTGGCCTGACGAACTTTCGGAATTTCAGTTCATCAGCAATCTTCCTAGGTAGCATGGTATGCAACACTTGGTTGGTCTTCCTTCTTTCTTGCCGAAGATCCAAAGCTGCAAGTCACCAGCCATGGCGCTGCGCAATATCTAATGTGGCAAAAAACTGGTGCCCGTATGTAGTGCCCGTCATGTGAACAACGGCCCCAATTCGGGTCGGTTAATTTCGACGAATCTGGCTTCGGGACAACTCAATGGGTGCAGCGTACGTACGCGGCTTGCACAGCGGGTTGAGCCGTTACGTTAAGCTCACCATTGCCGTTCCCCAGCTATTTGCCACAATTGAATTTTCCAGCGCCATGGCTGCAAGTCACAAAAGGCGCAGCATGAATGAAAAATTGCTTTCCTACTGTTTCGTACTGTCTGGCTTCGTAGTATTTTCTTCACAGATACGAAAACCGCAAGCTGAAAGGTGGGCTTTTGGACAGATCACCCTACTTTTATCACGGTGCTCCAAGGCCGTCTCACGCACTTTCACCACGAAATGGCTGATAAAGCTGCGTATGGCATACGTGTTGATAAGTCCGCCTCCGACAGTGATCAACAGAAGTACGGCCGACCACGCACACTTGGCAAAATCGTCGGCTTCCTTGGTGGCCAGAGCTTTCAAACTGTCGACTATCATTTGATCGACATGCTTGACCACACTGACCATCATGTTGGTCACTTCTTTGAAGTATCGGCTGGACAAGTCTTTTGAAGGCGGAAATGCAACTTTACCACGGTTTTGCTTGACAAAGACATCATGCAGTAGTTTTTCGGCTTCGACAACCACCGCTTCATTGTAGGTTGTCCTGTTGTTCTGCACATCTCGCAGGTATTTGCGAAAATTAGGTGCCATGAAGAAGGCGCTGTTGTAGAGAAGGTCCTGATCGGCGATATAGCCCACCACTGAGGACCACAAGATGGCTTTATCAGTCCCGTTATTTCCGTCATCGTAGGCCGCACCTTCATGGAGGAATACAGCGCCCAGTGTTCGCTTATGGTTTAGAATACGATGGTACATAACAGCATAGTCTGCGTCGAGATAATTGGGCCAGACGGAGAGGTACGAGTTTTTCAAGTAGATGTTACGAACTTGATCATACAGGTCAGTCGTCAGGGAGCGGTACCACTGCCATTGGGCCAGGACTTCTTGCACTGGGCTGGCCATTGCTCGAATCTGCAGCGCAGACATGGTCAGTGCGTTGCGATGGTGCTGTAGAGTCTCTAGGAACTCATCGTAGTTGGTATAATTGAAACTTCTTGTCGTGGAAAACTGAGGATCTTGCCAGAGTAACGGAATCTTGATGGCTTCGTCTGTCTGCTTATCCTGCTTTTCTAGCGCAATCAAGGTAGCTTCGTAGTTATCTCTACGGATGAAAGGAAAAGCACGGAGATGAGTTATTGACTTGGACCATCTAGTAATCACAGTTGCGAGGTCGTTCAAGAAAATGATGATCGTTCAAATTTCCTTCACTTACACACCATTACTAGTAAACTCAGTTGATCACCTGAAGCCGTCCATGACTGCAAGAACCATCTCCCCACTTTCGTGGTTCAGCGTCATCGTCGCGTTGGCTATTACGTCCAATGTGGTGATTACTCTGGTCAGTTGCGCTGATCTTGCAACGGAGAACAATCCGAGCAGCATGTGACACAAACCCCAGGCAAACAAAATGCAGCCGGGGAAGAAAACTACGAAAAATGCCAGCAACTTCCGCTGCCGGGTTTTCTGCTTTTGCTCACGGACAAACTCATGGTACTCATAATTTATCACGACACCTGCTCCAAAACTCTCCACGTTTTTCATTTTCAAAGGGATTTGTTGCAAAGATGTTTTATTAACGCGTCTGCGTTACTGACATATAAGAGCGAGGAATGAAACCACGTCACTAGGTAATATCCGTCTGTAACCAACAGATCAGTTGCACAATCGCACTCCAACGCATCCGGTGAATTTGCTGCATGGAACAGAAGGCACTGATTCCTGAAGGATTTTTATTTTTGTATCCGGGGGGTAAGATGGATGTTCTTCCAGATCTTTCAATGCAGTTCAACAGAGCATGCTTTGGAATCTATGAGTAAAATATGTTACAGGTTTCTGACGGCTGAGTACACTTTACCACCCGATCAAAATTTCATCAGGTGCGACAGTGCCGGCTTTGCTTGTGAGCGTGTGTTTGATAGATGGCCATGTCGAATGAGATTTGTAAGACGAATTTTATTTGCTGTGCCAAATACTGAAGCGACACAAGAGTGCTCAAGCACATGCGAGAGACGACTTTCTGTCAAGAGCAATCTACATACCAAGCTAACTGAGTTCACTGATATTATACTCAGCACGGTGAAGACGTGCTATCAGCTGTCATTTTTCACACTCGGAGCGAGTCGTTCTGCATTTCGCTGCAAAGGCTCCTGATGCGGAGTTCCTATCTGCTTTCGGTTATCTCACTTCCCCGATTCAAATTTTCAACTCTCCGCATATTGTTTGGGAATAGAAACTCCCAGTTGATAGAGGTTAGTTTTATTCGGATGTCAACCAACCACTAGTGCATAGCGGCTTCAGTAATATGTAGACCAACTCCGGGAAAATTTCGATTTCCCATGCAAGTTCCTTATTTCTTGTTCAACGTTGAAACAAACCTTTCACGCTACAGGAATGAAGCGAAACCCCAACATCGATTTGCGAGACAAGCTTGATGGAAAACCTCGAATGGAGTGTCTGACGTGTCTGAAATTCCTTTAAAATTTCGTGAGTATTGCTCAGTAGTGAGCGAATCGTCAGTGATGAGTGAAGGAAAAATATCCAGTGACTAGTTTGGATAAGAAAGTCACAAGTTGTCTCGTTATGAATGCCGAGAAAAGGGATTTTTTCGGTGAAGTGTACTCAGCCGTCAGAAACCTGTAAGGTATTCTACTCATAAATTCCAAAGCATGCTATGTTGAACTGCATTGAAAGATCTGGAAGAATGTGGAAGTTTTTCTGATTGGTCAAAAGAATGATGACGTCGGTCCATCTTAACCCTCCCCCTTCCCCCCCCCCCCCGATACAAAAATTAAAATCCTTCAGGAATCAGTGGACAGAAGGACACTGTTTATGGCTTCGAAGCAGTTGCGAAATATATTCCCCAAGTTTACAAAGTTTTAGTTGTGCAGCTCACTTGCCAGAATAGAAACGCACAGCTAAACTGGCGTCACTCAAAAATACTTCTGACCAGACTTCCGTTCCCGGTGGAATCTCCACCCCCTTCAAGCGATCGCCACACTTACTATGGTAAATAGGGCTTACGACGCCAATGCCTTGAAAAAGTCAGCCCACAGCGCTGAAAATCCAGAAAACTGCTCCTGCTCTAATGGCAAGCGTGTTCTCTGTGCTCATTCATTCCAAACTTTGAGTATTTCAAGAAACAGCACAGAGTTTGAGGGACACTTATCTCTGAGTTAAACAGCTTACGAACTGTGACTGTCTAGCCAGCTCAAGCGGGTACAGAAAACTGCGCAATAGCCAATGTGGAAAAAATTGTACCCGTATGTAGTAGGAGGAGGCGGCAGTGGAGTGGCCACCGCAGAATTTGGACGCCGGAGTGGCCGCACTACGAAAGTCCAAGCACCGTATGGTGGATTGACTGATCAAAATCAGCCGATTTGGTCAAAACAGGCTTTTCAACACTGGGGCGACTCTGCCTTCTCCCGCAGATCTCTGCTCAACGTTGCAAGCCTTGCTTCGCATTCCTTATGTCTGACAAATCTGTTAACATGATTATCTATCGAATGAATGGAAAACGAAAAGATTGAAGGTGTGGCTGCTGAGGTCTAGCTGTGGCCACTTGACAGTCGTTTTCCCGCGGTGGCCACTCCACTGCCGAGCCCTTGTACCGGTCCAGTGACATTCGGCTCGGAATCGGGTCGGTTAATTTTGACGAATCTGGCCTCGCCCACGTGACGATTTCAATAGGTATGTACCCGGTTTGCATATCCGTTTGAGCCGTGACACCAGGCTTAACACTGCTGTTCCCCAGCTGTTGCCCCAGTAGTTTTTCCAGCGGCAGGCCTGACGCATGATGATCAAACGTCTTATAGCTGATCTTTCCCGGTAGCGGGATGGACAGGAGCTGATCTCAACGCTCTGAAGAGTGCACGTTCTGTTTCCGCGCGAAACATAAAATATGGTCATTCGATTCGTCAAAAGATGAACCGGTATGCCGTCAGGCGATCAAAAGTACTCAGAAGAACAAAGGCGTCGGTAGATAAGAAAGAGCCTGGATCCAAAGCAGGTTTCTGGACCCTGTTGCTGAAAGGGACCCACGCTCATATTTTGTGTTGTTACAATGTCAAAAGAACTACTGTACGATTCCGGTGGTCAAGTTGTATATGTTACGACTGATGTGTAGTAGAGTCATCACCGGCAGGGAAGCATTTCAGACAATGTAGTACAAAGCTTGTTGTTGTCGTTGTACTCCCCTTTTGGGAACTGAAGTCGTCTGGGTAACAAGTGGCAATAGTGTTCCATCAGCAAGGACCACTTTGGTTTTGTAGCCGATTCTGAACTTCTCACGGGCAGCGGACTCACCGCGACACCCTGCTAGTGATTTGTGTGCTGGGGAATTCCTGTGGAGAGTTGATTGCTTTGATAATCTGACTTGATCGCCACCTACGTCAGCCAACGTCAGCGTTCCGCATGTATTATAACTGGATTTTCGCCATCGCGATATGGCATCTTGCTCCATTTTATTCATGTCAACCGGCAGCAACAACTCCGAAGCCGCTTCTGGGCTCAACGGTAATAAAATATCCTCCTGTCGTCAAGTCTGGAACAGGTATACGGCTGTACAACGTCACCAATGCAAAGAAGCCGGGGAAGCTATCCTTGGAAGGGTGGTACAAGATGGCCAGAAGCTTTATGGCAATGGTGCAGAAAGAACCCTTAAACTTACGTATGAAACAACATTATAGCTTGACATGTGTTCCAATCATCACCTAAAGAAATAAGATGTTTGCATGGGATCGTTGTGCAAGGACCTCATACGTAACTCTAGCACTTGTACGGCGATTCCACGCAAAAGCGCCTAGCTGCCACAGCACATTTGCGCCAGGTACCTGTTGATTTTCAATCCCAGGCATCTCAGACTAGGATTGCCCACACCGCGTGCCAGTCTCACGGCTTGGACCGACAAAAATCCGCTTGGTGTGGTCGAACAACGGTTGACCTAACGAAGCCTATTGTTTCCGATTCAAATTTCTCTCCAACCAGTCTTATTGTCATCTTTCCTTTTCAGATGAGCTTGCAAAAATCCAAAACAGTAGCCTTGGACCACTTACAGACAAGGTAACTACACAATCGTTAAGAACAGCAAGCTTTCCAGTACACGTGCGGTGTACTGCATAGAAGAGATATCCATCTTCAACGAACTTAATTCGCTCTTGAGTTGACTACCTTCTCTTACTACTGTACGTTGTCGTGATTCATGAACGGACTCACTTATGGTATTTGTCTACCAGCGTGCGATTTCATTTTTGAGTGTGAAGAAGACGCTTAATACAACAGAATTAGGATGCTTTTTTTGTGATGTGCAAATAAGCTATAGACATGTCATTATTCTTTTGTTGCAAACAGCGCGGCGGAGCAATGATGATTCTGTTAGCTATTGGCGGACTCTACGTGGTGACAATGATTGGATTGCTCATATATTTTCTCATGGCGCTCGGTGTACTGGAGCAGTCACCCATTCGATTTTATTCGAAAGGTGGAAAAGCTCTGCGAATATCATTAACAGTTGGCACCGTCCTTTTCACTGGCGGACTAATGTGCGTATGTCTGACTTTCTGGACACAGTGCGGTGGATTAATTGACCTTGTGCAATTTTCTGCTAATATTGATGATGATGCTTTATGTGATGGAGAGAAATGTCTGTTTTAGGGCCGGTAGCGCGCTAATGATTGTATCCAGCACTGAGTACGCCGGCAGTCTTGCAACTACGACTGCAATGGTCGATGCGGCCTTCAGAGACCTCATGAGCTATGTCCTCAACACATACGATCAGATTTTTGATGATAAGATTGGTATTGCGGAAAACGGGTTTCAAGTCATGCAGGCCAATTTGTCGGATCAAATGTCGGGTGAGCAGTCGATTGTTCAGCAAGCTGTATGGTTGACTCTGGCTAGTTGTCAGAATTTTTAAATTTCGATGCTCGATAGCGGCGAGATTTATCAACTCAATAAAACGACAGTGGAGCTCTGTGGATGCTCTTTCTTGATAAGTTGGTGTGCTAACCTTGAGGGATTCGGACCCAAGCTAATACAGCCTGCGGCAGGACACATCCGCTGTAAAAATTAACGAAGATTTATTTGCAGCACAAGGATCTATCATGCGAGCCAAAGTGAAGACCGCTGTTGAAAAGCAATCTTACATGTTGACTTTTAATCAAAGGCTGAAAGATTTTGACACAGGTACGAAGATGGGTTGGATTACAGTACAAAAGAAAATTCAGTGGAGTAGTCACTGCTGCAGTTTATGGCTACTAGTTTATGGCTACTAGCTACTAATGTACCCACTTATAAAAAGTAGGTAGTGTCGCGATCGAACCATTAGAAGGGTAGATCCTCTCGTTTGATGCCGGCGTCAAAAGATGGACAAGAGCTGTTCCTATTAGTGTGAAAACAGCAGCCGATTGAAAATCCGGAGAGAATAACTAGATGTTCGGATGTCATCCTTCCCCCTTGTCGCATCTGAGCTGGCCCCTTGTCGATGGGTCTACTTAACCGCTTTATCCTAACTTTTTCATTCGTATCGGCGCTCGACGTCATAAGTACGACTAAGACTTCCTCCTCGCAACAGTCCACCAGCTGCAAAATCAATAATGTAGAAAACTGACACAGCCAGCGTAAGCAGAACGAGCACCTTACGGCCTGCTCCAGCTCCAGAGACAGCTGAATCGAAAAATTCACCTACCCTGATTACTCCGGCGCACCATAACGTGTTAGGTCTGCCGGAAAAGTAGCGCGAACCTGAGTACATCCCAGGTCAACCGGCGCACCATAACGCCATAAGGGATACGGGACAGTCTGAGTCAATACGCACCATAGCGTTACAGCACACGCTCATGGTGCGCGGGAAGGTTGAGGTTTTTCAGATTTCCTTCTGGCAGTCAAAACGCCAGTGAACCGGGGTTTCCCTGTAACATGGTAATCTTCATCGTTTTGTTGCTACGTACTGTAGTAGTTTGCGCCACCCTAGTCAGCTGTCCACTCGGATGACTAGCACAAAGAACAAGCTCTTTCAGCTAGTTTACATCAGGTGCGCTCCGTTTTCCTCCGACCATTCCAGAAATGTCTGAAAAGTTTGTCGTCTCAATAGATGACTTTCGGCGAGATAACTTTTTTTGCAACCACCCTTTTTGACTTGAAATTGTAGGCAATATCAAGGGTCATCGAGTGATAGCTTCGCCACCCGTCGCCACGGAGAGAAGTTTCACAAAACTGTTCGCCCTTTTGAGAACATTTTGCCGAAAAATCCAGGGGTGATTAGTAGCTGAAGCACCCCCACATGGGGTTTATTGTGAGAACGGATGCACAAGCACATTCGGGCTGTATAACGCCATTGTGACGTCAAAACTTTTGTCAGCCGGAACCTCAAATCACTTCAGACTTTTCTGACGAAGTCATCTGACCAGTGGTCAGATGGCCAAATGAACTTGAGCATCGTGTTCCTCGATGTCTAGTACAGTAGATTACAACAGCAAACTTTGCCCTTGGGGCCTAAAACTTCAAAATCGATTCCTGAATATTTTGACCAGCGATTTTTATCCAGTAAACTGGGCTGCCGATACCCACATGGTATTTGCAGTCTCGAACCTACTGAAAACCCATCGAAATTTCTTCTGTCTGGGTTGTTCTGACATCGCTGAGGTGGGCCGATGTTTCAGTGAAAGCATACAACTTTAAGTGATACAGTCCGGTCGCTCGAAAAGTGTAGAAACGTATTCGGTTTCAGTTTGAAGCTTGCTAAACGTTCACCGAACAGCATGGAAAGCTAAGGTCCGAAGTTACGTCACAGAAACATTATAGCGTGGTTTGACGGAGATAATCAAGTCGCACATTTCCGTCTGTATGGTGTGGTAGGCACTGTTGTTGACTTTGAATGATTTTTGTGGTTAGAATGCGAAAAATTTTATACACATTTCGAGCGTCCGGAATGTATCTGAATTCAGGGCGGATTGAGGTCCTGAGGATGGGTAAGGCTGATCAGCCTGTAATACTGGAAAACTGATTTTTTGAGCTTCGAGGCACGGAAACATCGCAACCGAGTCTTGTAAGTTCAGACAAAATGTATGGGGTTGATAATGGCAGGTTTGGATAAAACTCAAGGTGCTATGATACAAGTCTTCATACGAAACCGCCTCGGTCTCTACATATGTATTTTGTATTGGTACAAGTCCCGATTTCGCGGTAGAGCTGCTAAAAACCAGACCAGACCAATTAGAAAGTGGTTTATATGGTTTATGTGGTTCGTGGTTTGACATCTAAACCAAACCACCTCAAACCATATGGTATCTCAAACAAAACCACTCAAACCGGTTTCGATCTCATGCCAAACCATATGAACCACTGGTTTATGTGGTTTGATAGAGTCTGCGGTAAAGCGCAATTTCATACGATATCTGCAGATTCTGTGCTAGGAGTCGCGCCGAAATTGGCCGTTTGACAGTGCCAATCGTTTTCCCCCCACTGCCACCGTGCGCAGCCACATCGTTCTGAGTGCCACGTGGTGCACAGCTTTAACTGGGTGAGCACTGTGTCATAAGCTGCACGACACCAGAACAACGCCTTCCGCCAGGTAGAAATCGCAGTTCTGGCAGCGTTGGACAACACTGCTGGTGGAAAAGTGATTGCACTACCGGATGGCTTGCCCTGATGCTTCTTAATTCCAGCACGCGCCAGTTTTGCTTGTTCGCGTCTGTTTGTAGAGAAACCAGCAACGATCGCTCAACTTCTTATGTCCTCGGTGGTTTTTTTCGCTGATTAGTCCATTGAAGAAAACTGTCAGGATTTACTATGTACTGGTGACCGAAAAGCTGTTCGCAAACTGGTTCAAACCGGTGGTTTATGTGGTCTGGTTTGAAGTTTAGACCAGACCACTTTTGGGGGTTCGCGGGAGAAACCATTTTCATTTAACCGTTTGGAATGCCAATCACCACTTAAACCAAACCAAACCATATGGTTCAAACCATTAACAGCTCTCTTTTGCGGTTTTGATTCAAACTAAGGTACCAAGAACTGTAACAGTCGCCCGAAACTGGTCAAAGCAGAAAATTTTGCGACCTGCCTCACGAGGCTTCCGTTTCCTCCTTTTTCATCGCGAAGTTTCCAGCCTGTAGAGGCTGCGATTGGGACAGGCTGAGCCTCGCCAGCCTTATGGGTCAATGCGCCCCTGTCTGAATTTGCTCTGGAATTTCCGTGGATCGGCCGACGGGGTTCATCTGCATCAGTGCCGTTCCACAGGGCTATGGCCCTGTAAAACAGAATTGTGTCGACCGGGCCTTTTCGCTCACACAACGCAGACTCAGGACCTAGCCGATGGGGCTCCGGACTGACTGGAGTCCTGCAGTACTTTACTACTGTAATCTCCGTACACGCAAGACGAGAAATTATGGTACAGTAAAAATTATGGCACAAACGGAAAGGACGACAAAATAGAAATTCGACCGTAGAAAGGTGTCTAAATATGTATTACTGTGAATCGGTCACGTACTTACGTGCTCCCGCACCGCCGTAGCGAAAAGGCTTGTCCTACAATTTTTACTGTACCACAAGTTTTTGTACTGCTTGTACGTCACTCAAGCGATTTCTCCGACGATACAACGATGAGGTTACGGTGTCGACACACAGTGGCAAAGCTCTGTCGTCATCGCACTCAGTAAAGCACACTCAATCAATGTTGGAATGCACGAAAGAGGGAGCATCTGATCGAGAAAGTTTGTTCAAAGTGATGTCATGGCCGAGGTAGCTAAAGTCACTGTCTGTGTGCTTCGCTTATCCCCTAACACACTTACCGGCTGTGACGTATGAATATTACCGGTGAGAATACAGTATTGTAGTCCTACCAAATTATCGCGCACTCAACCACGTGAACAGTAAATGATGCCCCGGTGAGAGTCATTGAGGCTAAAATGATTCATCTGGTCGCACTGGGTAACGATGACTCATCACGTGGTTTAGTCCGGGATAATTTGGTAGCACTAAAGTACCTGCGAAAATGTCCGTACGTTACAGCTACTATTTCTCCTAGAATGGCAGTATGGAGTTTGCGATAACTGGCGGGGCTAAAAGTTGTTGTAGTCAACTACGCCAATGGTAAACCAGCTGTCCGATCAATGGTTTCTCTTAGAAAGTAGATTTCACTTCAAGTATCGTTTTCCAATGTGCTGCTTTCCAAATGCAAAATGAGATTGGCTGCTTTCATCTGGTCCCATCAACCAGAACCGCGCATAGAATATCAGAGGATAAGAGGACAGGATTAACGCCCTCTGGCCATAGAGTCTTGTGGCGACTCAACAATCAAATTTGCCCGCTAATCGGACGCCTGTTAGATTATTACGCACCACCAGAGGGCACTAATCTTACCCGCTTACTCCCTGATATTCTGTGCACGGCTCTGGCTAACTCCCATTTTCGAAGGTTGATTTCTGCGTAAACCGTACAGTGTACGAAAAAGTTAACCGTTAAACATGGGCGTAACACTCCAGCTGAGCTTACTTACGACTCAGCCAATGAGAATTAGGTTTTGCTGCATGCGCAAATTTTATTGGCTGTAACCATCTGGCTCTAACCATCTGCTTCCATACACCCATTTTTCTTGGTTCATTTTGTCGTACACTGTACACAGCACCAACCAGCTGAGATTTCTCATTTCCGTTTCCTCTCCATGGATGTTCACATCTGGTTCGAATTTAGCTAACTTGATACACAGGTACTTTCTTGTATGCGACCTTGCGGTCTTGAACAATATGCTTACGCGTGGCCTCGACCTCGCAATAACGCACGCGCAACGAGCTCGGATATCTAGAGGTAGCGCAACTCGTGGACTGTCGTAAGGTGATCAGTCCAGCTTTCACTCGAGGTTTCCAATAGAGAAAGGCCGTCTCCGGTCCTTCCTGCTGCTACTAAAGCGAAGATAAAGCTCAGCAGATCCCTAGTCTTCCGTATACTGCGTACATCATTCATTCCTGCGCGGTCTTCCATTTAATCTAGATATTTTTTCGGTTTCTAAATGCATCCTGGATGCAATTTGGGCTGCTCTATACAGCCTTGTGCGGGACCATACGCGCAAGTCAACCCTGAAAAGTGACGACACGTTATTGAGTGCGCACTGCGTACATGGGGGGGGGGGAGTCTTCACCGGAATACTGATTAATACTTCACGTATGCCGTCAGTACCCACGGTTAAAGGCAACCAGCTACTGTCATCCCATCTTCGGCTACACTGTTTGGATAATATACTACAGTAGGATAATATACTACACACATGAAGGTTCTTTCAAATGCACAGACCACTTAGGCAGCGAATACCATAAACTTGGGTGCGCACCATAATCCATATTTACACAAAAATACGAAATTATGGAAGGTGCTGAAACCGGCTAACATTTGAACTAATCATAAGATCGGTTCCGAATTTTGACAATAGATGTAGAACTCCAGTCTTAGGCACATGCATCCAATCCAGCTGTTTCGGTCGGTAATCAAGCTTGCCAAATTGTTATTAAGATTTTTACTATAATGCTCCACTCATAGTTCGTATCGGTGATTTCTCAATCCAAATGTTAATCCTGATTACACCGAGTTCGAAAATCGATGATACTTCTGACATTTTAATGGTGCTTTTCTTCATTTAGTGTATAACACCACGAAAACTGCGTTTGACAAGCTGTCAGTTGGAGTAACGGGCACCTTCGCAGCCATCAATAACGTAAATCGGGACGCATCGGTGCAGGGTCAGAGGATGGACGCAATCATTTTGGATTCAAACTGCAAAGACCTGATCTGCACGAAAGATGGTATTGGAGGTTCCAAATCTCTGTCACAAAAGTTTTCGAATACGGACGCTTTTGATGTAAGTGCGGGCGGTGGAATTGTAGGATCTTCCTAGAAATATCCTTCACGTACAAACGTATACAGGTTTAACAAGCTGCATAACGTCCCGCTGGAATATCAGCTCATTATTAGATTTTACACGGCATTACACGCGTCGCATTACATTCGCATTACATCTGAATCGAATAATTTTTTTACCGGTGTCGCAGTACTCGGTGTTCAAAAACAGTCCTGAAGATATCGCTTAATTCGTCCTAATCAGAAAAAAACCTACAAAACCAGATCGTGAAACTCAACCAATCTAGTGCCGAACGTTGATTAGTGCAGCCGTCTGCAGCTTGCACGTTGCAGGCGGTACTTTTTGAACAGAGCACCGGAGAAACACAAGCGAGCCAGGTTTGCTGATCGACAGAGTTCATTAGTATAAGTACTTGTCAATCGCTCTGCAACTTTCAAATAGAGGTGGTTTGGGGTATGTGCTAAGCTCTTACATATTTGCGTTACATTAAAACTGAGGATGGTTTTTCCTATGTGACGCTTCTGGCGAAATTCCAGATTGTTCAGGAAACTACTTTTTCTGGAGGAGTGTTAGACGCACGCTCTAAACGGCTGATAAAGTCATCTATCTAGTAGCCAGGAGCACAAACGAGGAAGCCATTTTATTTGGGAATCACACGGGTGTAAATTTTAGCGACAAGGGTCCCGAAGACAAATCTGTCATTTTTAAAGCTTAACTCGCCAATGATAGGTCGAGTATCTGAATTCTCAAGATTCAGATGCCACGCTCCTCGATATGTGCAACCGAAACTTTTCAATGTAGAAATGAACTCTGACCGTTCAGCATTTTCATTGCTGAAGCGTAAATGACAGTAGGCGCACTGTGTGACGTCTTGTTTAAAGACGCAGAAATCAAAGTTCACTACGATTCACTCTGCGAACATCTGGTAATATTTTCTGTTCAATGTAAGATGCGATTATCGGTTGGTCAAAATTTATATCAAGACTGGGAGTTTTGGAGGAATCTTTTGCGCTAAAACGAACTTGTGATAGTTTTATGTGTCATATGCTTGTTTTCGTAAAGTCCCGCACTCAGTACTCCCGTCACGAGTGAATGCGCGGTTAGTAGCGCACCATGAATCACGTGGCTATACCGTTAGTGTGCGAGTATGTCAGGGCAAGGCACTGCGTACAATGCTGAGCTGCGTTGATCGACTTTGTACGATGACTAACGCAATTAATTAGTTAGCGGCATCGCCAAGTTTGCTTTAGGTGAAGCTGGGGTCCTACTCAACTTTCAGCCACTGGTAAAACTTCCGGTTTGAGTGCCAAGCGCGCCAACTTTAAATGTACGCGTATCTGAATGTTCCCTGGATCCTCATGTAAAAATAGGGCGAAAAGGTCGCCATGACCAAAAGCGGCAGTCAGCAAAAACCAGCGTCAGCTAATGTCTTGGCTTTGAGTATCCTTTACGCCAGATATCGCATTTAACAATACAGAACCAAGCCTCGTGATATTAGGGCTGTGGTATCTGATCTTACTTCCATTTTGCAGTTGTCGGCCACCCTGCAAACTTTCAAAAAGCAGATGGACAACGTTCAGAAAATTATCAAGTCACTGGATCCTTTATCATCCATTAGTGCGGCTCTCGCGATTGGTCTCTTCACTACCCCAAACTTCAAAGATGGTACGTGAACACTCGTTTTCAAACAAAAGCATTGCTACAAACAGTCCAGAGGCTTGTGAATTATGTTCCTCCCGCAGCCGTCATGTCTGTTGCATGGGCGCAACCCTCTCCTGAGGTAGGCTTCTGCTCAAAGTTTATGCCTCAGCTGACTTCAGTAAGGGCAGAGTCCATATACTCTCCATAGTCCCCCAACAGTGATTGCAAGAACGGCTAAAACAGAACCAGCTGTTTAGGGAAACTTCTAGCACGGCTAAGCGAACACCCGGAAACAACCGGACTTTCGGCGAGCAACCATCCGCCCATCTGCTACAGGGTGGTGCGTGACGGTCATCGTACTGCACACTAGAGCGCGACAAGCACATGCCGCCCTAATGTGCTCGCTTGCCATTTATGAGCACGAACGAGTGAGTCGATGTTTCTGTCGTTTGCTCCAATCGGCTTTAAGACCATGTTTCCACACTTCTGATATCGCCGTCCTGTACAGCTGGAGGACTATGGAGATTATATAATGGACTCTGGTAAGAGGAGCGATGTCTTACTTTCCTCAGAGTACAACGTTCCTCACCATACTTCACGAACTATGCGCGGGCTTCTTAGTCTTTGTGACGTAGCCAGGACATAGGGGAACAAGTCTGTTCGCTGAGCAATGTGAGACCTCGCTCCTTGTAGCCCGAAAATAGCACGAAATCTAGACAGGCAGAACTTTTTGACTTGACTTTGCGCTGTTTCCGGTGGAAAACTCCAGTCAATCGCCAGGCGATCCGTTAGCCCAGAGCATAACTCACAAAACTGCCTCGGGTTGGGGGGCAAAAAACGTTCTTCCACAGGATATCTTACGTTCCTCTAAGGTTGTGCACTCCTAATTCCATCCCATACTCCGTTCTTTTCCAGGAATTCCTCTCCGTTCCAATGCGTGGGGATCGGGATTGTTTTGTAAAACTTTCGAAGTACGAAAAACTGATAGAAATCTCGGGAAGAGTTCTTTCATTCTCCCGATTTTGCGGAAAACATTTAGCGTGATACTTCAATAATGATCTGTCGAAACTCCAGAAAGGTGTGCCCTTTGGGACGCACAGCAGTTTCTCTTGCGTGGCCGTAACTTTTAAGTGTACGCAAGGGATATTTGGGAGATAGAGAGGGTTCTTCCACATCGTCCAAGCATTCATTCGCATAACAAGAGTTCGTGTTGATCTATTTTTAGCACAAAAACAGAATTTTTTTCCAGTGTTTTGGATTTCCTAATTTTGCTCAAAGAGTTTTGGAAAAGTAAAATAGGAATATTAGGAACTGTCCCATTTTCCATTCCAGGATGGCTTGGCGTGGAATGCACAACCTTACGTTCCTAAGGTTGTCACGGGTTCGTCCTTCATACTTAAGGGGATCGCAATATAATCGAAAACGCCACATGGGCTGATTTCGATATTAGACTCAGAACATCCGTAATTTTCTGCAGATTGTCAGTGCATCGAGGTTTTTCGAGTTCAAACCCGAACTTGTCGTACTCTTAAAGACAGAGATTTCAAGAGGGCGGCAGACAGACGGTTTCTGTCGAGACGACTCACAGCCTGTAGTAGAGGAAATCTCGGATAAGGGCGCCGCATTTACTGCATGCATGGGGTAGATAGGGCGTGCAAGGGACGCAAGGTTGTCAAAACGAAAGAAGCGTGTATGTTTTAATTGGACCGAAGTCGACTTCCCCATCTTCTGCTGCATATTTGTGAGAAGGAAGGACCATGCAGTATAACTGATCTCCAGCAATGACAACGGAGAGTAGCGTACTGCTTCGTGTGGATCGACAAATTACCGCATGGTTTGCGAACCATGCAGTCTTTCTTTAGAAACAACGAAGCATCTGGCAGCAGGCAATAGCGAGTCAGCTACACAGCCACTACTGATGGAGTGTGTCTTATCTTGTTACAGCGGTCTTACTCAAGCTACTGACCTATAAGACGGTTCTGCTCAAGACTGACCTGGCAAACATTAAGACAAAGTTCCTGGACCCCATGCGACCAAAAGTGGAAGCCTGGAGAATGATGACACAAAAATATGTGGACCCCTCAGTTTCTTCCAATATGTGAGCTACGTTGTAATCATGTTTAACAGAACTCCCGCTGAAACCGCTTGCCCTTGACTTTCTACAGAAGCACTGCGGTTGGGTTATACGCTTTTCTATTCTTCATCATATGCATCCTTTCATTTGCCGGAGTCGGAGTCGGACTGGTGTACTACAGGCCAGAAGTAAAACCTCATCATCGCAAAAACAATCAGGTGATCGGAGGTACCCTACTGACAGCGTAAGTTACTGACCGAGTACTCTTTTTGGCGTGATAATAAACAGTTCAGTTTCCTAAAGCTGCTTGTACAATAGTTAAACCGCAGCATGCACCCGCGGATAAAGTCAATTTTGAAAAGCACGGGAACAGCTGGAGTAGCAGAAGTCTAACATCCGCCGTTACAGGCGTTACTTGACACTCTGCGTACGACCGTGCTCTTTGTGTATACAGTCACTCAGTTCTATTCACCTCCCAGTTTTATCTTTTTTTCTTTCGTGTCTGGGTCTTTTTGTTTGCATGTAACTCGGTCTTCTTAGCAAAGCAACACTAATGACCAGCGGTCGGCAAAACCCCAGCACGCTGGAAATTTTTGGAAATTGTTTTTACGGTTTCGGGTGGTTTCGGTGGAATTTGGTGTTTCGTCTCTTCGCGCGAGACACAAGCACGGTTTTCGCTTACAAAACAGCTGGAACACTGGGGACAGTTTTATCTATCAAAGCCGAGCCGGGGATAAATTTTGTAGTCATCAGTGCAGTCAGAAGAAAATCAAGACGACCCGTTCTCCGTTTTGAGATTTAGCGTTCATGGCCTGCCAATTATCCGAATTTTGAAATTTCGAAAATTGCCTATTGGTTGGACCAGCCTCACCAACACGGTACCAGCCAGTAAAATTCCTGTATACACAAAGAGGACGGTAGTATTCTGCAAACATGAAAACGATCTTACTGCAAGTGTTAAGAAAAATTATTGTCTTAGACAGTGATGCTTCTGTTCATACCAACTAGCTAGTGGTTCTGACCACTGGGAAAGCCAAGCGAATGTGGGGAAAGGAGGAGAAAAACCAGTCTGTCATGCGTTATCGCTGACCCCCAATCCTTACCTTCCCTTTCGCCTTTTTCGTTCCCCCTTCCATCCTCACAACTTTGCAGAGTTCCTGTTAGGTGGGCCAGCCGCTGCCGCATAGTTTTGGCCAACCAGAATCGCATCTACATAAAGAATTCGTTAGCCTTCGGTAAACACGAAAAACTTCTTGCTGATTATATGAAGTTGCTGTCTTCTGCAGAGCTCTGTACATGATTCTCGTCTTTTCGTGGGGTGCGATGATTGCAACTGCCTACTTAATGGTCTACGCGTCACAGCTGGACGGAGCTCTATGTGGAGCGCTAAGCGGTGAAAGTACTGGTTTCTCCAAGCTTCGAACGGTAATCCTCGAGTTACGGAAAATATATGAAATATGCCTTACTCTTCAGTCCATATACACTTCTTACCATAGTGAAGCTACCTGTATAAAACTATTTACATTGTTACAAGGGCGTGAAAGCAATGGAAGCCAACGCAACCGACTCGATGAAGCCTATCAACAACGGGACTGTCAACATCACACTCGATTGGGGAACTTGCCTTCTAAACTGTAAAAAAAATTCCCCGGCTCACACAGGGCTCAACATGTCGGCCTTCTGGTCCCCAGACGACGTCAAGACTCATTTCGACGTATTTGGCTTTAACACGACCTTCAGCAATATGACCTTCAATTCAACGCCTGTGTCATTCATGGACGAGGCCACTGCCCAATCCCAGAAAGATAAAATCAACGCGGCGATAGTGGCTTCACCTTTGGACCCATACTTTGATGTAAGTCAACTGGAAGGTTATATCAGCTGGCAGGTGTCACAGCTTGTGAATATCCATAAGTAGCATTTGTTTGTACCTAGTGAAATAGTGGCTACATTGCATGAGAAACATCGAAAACGGTGCAGCATTTCATGCGTCACCTTCAGCTCTTCTTCACGCAGTCCGTTCCCCTGATTAACCGCAATCATCTGCCAACATCGTTTTTTGGCTGCCAAGTGATATGGCGGAGACGCCAGATCTATTCGTTAAGAGATTTGTTTCAAACTAAGACTCGAAACACCCTTCTCGGCAAAGTGTACTATCGATACCGCACTGATCAAAACTGATTCCGCTATTCACATCTCGCTCTAGAACCATTTTACTAAGCCGAAGCGAAACGAAGCGTTCTTAACCGGAAGCGTCCCTATGTCAAGTTTGACCACCCACGTGATGGCAGTTTTTGGGTCGACTCCGCGCCAATCGTATGTTCATTGGCTGGAGGGTTATACCCAGTTCACTAAAAAACAACATCTCACGCATCTGCATACACACGCTTCGCCGGAAGTTAAAATGTGTGGGTCAGTGAACCTATACGTAGAGTGTCGTAAGCTGGCAACCATGTGGCCTTCAAAGTTCGCTTTCGCCGATCAGCTTACTGCTTTGACGTGTAGCCTGATTAGCGTGATAGCATTTTCGTTCGGTGAAGAAGATGCCTGCGGCTGTGTGAGTGACATGATAGCGGTGACAGTGAGTTGCTGGAGCTGCACTGATGGCTGTCACAAGTTTGTGGAACTTCGCTTCGCTCGGTTCTGCGTACTTGCAGCAACCATCAGCGTAACTCTTGCGACAAACTGCATCCTTCAAGATTCGGTTGTAAGGGTTTTTTGACCTAGTGCGCAAAGGCGCCTAGGTAAGAATGATCGCGATGCAGTTAATTGATCTGGCTATCAAAGTAAGTGAACCATTCTGCTCCTTACACGGTAACTGAACGAGCAAAGGAGGCGGCCAAGCTCCTGCTCTCAGGCAAGAAGTACGTGAATTCGGGCTGAGTAGTACTCCAACCCGAACGGTTTACGAGTACGAAGGCGCCGAAGTGCGATTCGCCAGGGGTTACAGTGGGCGAAGATTATTTCAGCGGATGCGGATGGTACCCCGTGTCGCGGCTTTTGCCACCGTTCATTGCACACTCTGTATTCTGAGTATAGTTTGGTTCTACTACTTTCTTTACCACAGTCCTCAGTGCATAAAAGTCATCCGTTTAAAGTGTCAGTGATCTATGAAGTCGTCATGTTTCCGCGAGTTACGGTCACACTGAACGAGGCTTTTCCAAGGGTTTACTCCTTGCAAGTTATAAGTTCGCCAGTTTACTTGAGTACATCATGTGGTAAAGCTCCCCGCTTTGCCCCGTATAGAATTTCCACAAAACTGTTCGCCCTTATAGAAAGATATTCTTGCAAACTCTGGGGGTAATTACCAGTTGAAATACCCCCACATGGGGTTTTGCATCAGCACAGATGCAAGCGCAATTTGACGCTATACGACGTCTTGGTGACGTCAAAAAATTTTCACTCAAAATTTCGAATCCTTTCCAACTTTTCTGACCTAATCACCTGACCACTGGCCAGACAGCCTTATAAACTTCCAGTATAACTAGTCGTATCATTATCTAGCATCTATAATTATTTGTACAACAACTCAACGTTTGAGCGATGAGCTCCACCGAAGCTCATATGCATTCCACGCTCATGCATGAAAAGTCTCGCTCAAGTGGTCTATCAACTATTCCAGTGGGTTCTAGCAAGTATCGATATTGCTCAGATACTTGTAAGAGGCAGACAACACAGTTCTGCCGTACCCGATTTTGAGACGTAATTCGGGCGGCCTGGAAACGAAGAACTGAGTGAGTTGTAACAGTGATTTTACAAATTCAAACCGTCCGAATTTCGTTCCAGAAACAGATAAGGCAGAACTCTGGTGTCCGACTTCGTAATGAGAAGTCCCTCTTCCTTGTCTGATTATTCAAAAGGCCCAAATAGCCTGCTGAATGATTTAAGAAAACTGACATGACGATGTAACTAGCGATATCAAGTGGACTTCTGCTCTCGCCTGCAAGGAGATTTTCATCTTCTGAACTCCGAGCGTTTCTGAAGAACTCGAGACAGCACGCATGAATACGAAGGCAACGATACTTGAATTTACTGGTGTTCCACTACTTCGAATAAAAGTTGAATGCCTTGTTTTGTCCTACAGGCTCTGGATAAGTTCAATTTCAGTAGTAGTCTGGACAACTGGAAAACAATGGATGTCACAAGCTACAAAGACTGGACAGCCAACGGAACTATTCCCGCCAATGAGGTGTTTTTCACCGAATACGCTAAAGTGCAAATGATAGCAGCCTTGGCCATGACGTCGTCGGCCAATATGTCCCTCATTAGCACCAGTATTGTGCCATTGACCAGAGCTATACAGAACACGACCGCCAGAGCGTTCTTGTCTCTCAAGGTATGCCTCCTTTACCTCCGTCAGAAACTTCTCGACAATTTTTTCGTGGGCAGGAAGCTACAAAAGCCAACGTGACCGCATTCAAAGCAGCATTGAATGACACATTTAGAGCGGCTGCCAGTGCTGCTATAGATGCTGCAAAGGACCTTCAAGGTTCTCTCTCAAGTGTTCCATTCAGCGACGTAAGTGCAAACTAGAGATAAGCAGTTGGTAATGATAACACGCCGAACGAAATCATTGCAGGTTGGAGTTGTTCGTTACAGAGAGTAGAGGCCGATATGTTGTTCCAGGCCCGTGTCGTTTCGAAACGACCCTTGCACTGTAGCTGTAGCTATTGCTGTGCACTGTAGCTATTGGCCGGAACAGATTACTGCCCATCGTTCGAGAAAAACGGCAGTAGGCTTTCCGATTTTCAGACCCGCGATAAATTACAGCAGACGTTCTCCCTAGTTCTGATGCTAGTATGGCTGACCGGCACTACTCGTGACAGAAACGTAAGAAATTTTGCATGGTGAATTTTAAGGATCTAGACCTCAAAGAATGAATCTCCATCGCCACGAGACCAACACAGCTGATAGACTTTGTTCTTTGAACAGAGTAGACAAATGACGCGTATTGCAGCCGGCTGACCACAGAAAAACATTCCCAAATTGTTCAAAAAACGGTTTTTTTTGTTTGGGGTACTTTCAGACAGTTTGAAACGGCTGACACATCCTTGTGTAGTGCTCATCGGAGAAGCTCACGGTACAAGATCTACGGTCGCCAGACGAACGCCAACCGAGATATGGGTATCTGCATATGAGAATGCGTCCAAAGTATTTCCGCCCGCTACTGGTTTTTCATGAGATTAAGTCGTTTAGATTGTCGACCTTCAACGGAGCTTGAATTTAGGGAAGTTTGGGGCGGTGACGAAAACATAACGAATGGCTGTAAATGTCGAGATCATCAATCGAAGGACAGAGGGGTGTTAACGGCCAGCCCTGCCGTTAGCGGCGCGTTCCAGCTAGAGCCATTCTGACTAGAAATTCCTGTTCCTCAGCGTCTGTTTGATATAGGCTTGTATTGTCTGAGTTCATTTCGAGAGCTCGGAACTTTAAAACGGTCTCCTGGACAATTTGGTCAATACCTTTTAGACGCATTGTCATATATATGCACATACCCATATGGGTTTGGAAGATAAGGGTGCTACTGTAACCCTTCTAACATCTTTAGTACGTCACTGGTCTTTTGCTTAAGAGAAGCATTACGAAGGCAACCGCTTGGTCAGATTACAGTTACGTCAGAGCAACCTCAGCAACAGATAAAAAACGTTGGAAACATGGAAGTATCAGCCGAGTAGAGAGAAATGACGGGAAGTAAAAAAGTGTTCAGCTTACATCATCGTCGAAGCCAAACACATTTTCTGCAAATTGAGAAATCTGTATCAGCTCAGTTTCCGACGGTTCTTCAACTGGCACATCCATCCACAGCTCATCTACAATCTTGCACTTATGAAAGCAGTTAACAATAGTCGACGGCTTCACGAGTTTCCACGCTTCTACCAGCCAACCCACTGCATCGAAAATCGTCAGGCCTTTCACAAAACTTTCAACGTTGCTTACATACTGCATATTTGTGAACACTCGTTTATAAAGAAACTTTTTGTACTCGTCTTTCAGACATTTTATAATGCCCGCATCGCATGGCTGCGCTTTTGCGGTACAGTTAGGCGGCAAAAACCGTAGCTCTATGTTGGGACGAGAAGCGACGTTGTGGCCAGAAAAATTGTTCACTAGGAGCAGAATGTGACGTTCTTCCTTGACCATTAAAGCGTTAAACCAGTCCAAGTATTCTTCAAAGATGACCGTAGTCATCCAGGCAGTCTTGTTGTACGAATAGTTGAAACCGTAGTCGTCGGAGTTGATGTTGAATACTGCATTCCGTTCGAAAGATCGAGGCTGAGCAGATGTATCTATAACCGACAAGAATTTGAATTTGTCTTCTGCTCTTTGTAATTTCAAACCTCAAATTTTTCTAGTTCCAAACTTACTGATGATCCATAGAGGAAGCTTGCGCCCTCCGCCGGAAACAGATATATGAGCCGTAATTCGATCCTTCGCTATCTTGATTCCTTTGTCCTGTATATTGCCAAAAACAAGAGACTTGGTCCCGGCATTCCTCCACCATATTCCGGTCTCATCGCAGTTCCAAATATTCTCCGGATGGATAAGTTCCAAAAGGGCTGCCAAGTCAACGGTAAGCCACTGCTCTAAGGCTATCAAATCTGTACTAGATTCCTCTCCTGTGAAAATCAAAGTGTTCCTCGGTTATTCCCCAGCCTTCGCACAGTTCTCTCACATGAAATATAACTAGAGTAAGTTAAAAGTTACCATGAAGCTGTTTGAGGTTCACGTTGTGGCGACCACAGAACTTATCGTACCATCCCCAGCTGCATCGAAAGTCGGCAATTGCTAAAGTCGACGCAACAAACGTAGCGACGTTCATGAGGAAAACTGGGCGAACTGGGATTCGTTTCTCACGAGCCATTTTTAAGAATTTCAGACACTGTTCGTCAATCTGCGGAAACTGCAAGTTGACTTTTGTCGTTTTCCGGTTCGGGTTTGCGCCATTCGCCAGCGCGAATCTGATCTCTTCTTTCTTCTGACAAATCCCTATCACACCGTATACCGATAGACCACACTCGTCAGCAATCTGCTGGAACGATGCCTAAAAACCAGCAAGAACCACTCAATTCGGGAACAGTATCCAGTGCGTAGGATACGGCATAATTTCATGTACTGTACAAAAATTACCTGTTGCACTTCTCTCTTGAAGATAATCAAGGCCTTCTGACCTAACGTCGGTTTCTCCTGCACAATCCTCTTTCTCTTCCTAATCTCGATATATGACGTCTTTCGCACCTTCCCCATCATGGATACTGTAGAAGCACTGTTGGTCGACACTGAAGTGTTGGAATGAGGAAACAAGGATCAGTGGTGAACCGGGATTCTCAAAACGCATTCGGAATTTGGAAACTGGAAATTAGCTTATTTCAGCAGTCTATTGTCAGATCTGACGTAACTGTGAGATCACTGTGGTAGGCGTGCTTGAAGCACTGCAAACTCTCTTTTTTCGCGACATGTAGATTTAACTTGAGTGACGTACTAAAGATGTTAGAAGGGTTACAGTACGGTGGTTATGATCGAACTTTGTACTATTACGACTGTGCGAACTGAGACAATTGCTTTGGTTTTGTGACGAGAATTGAAACGCGATGGAATGCTCTGCTGCAGTACGACCTTTACAACAGAGATTCAAAAATGCGTACATTAAGTTAGGGAACATTCAAGTATTACGCAAGACAAGATCAAAGGCGCCGAATGGACCCCCGTATCAGAGGAAGGCAATGAACGCGGCTTTGATCCATTCGGTTTGCCGAATTTTACGTAATACTTGTGTCTTCCCTTATGAAAGAAGGAGATAGAGCGTGCTACAGTGAAGTCAGAATGGCGTTAATGGTCAAAAGCACGAACTGGGTGATACCAATGATGAACGGATGATTCGAACAGTTTTTCCAATATCAATATCCACGTTTTCTGTCATTTTTCACTGCAACAATAGTTCAACAGTATCTTTACGCATACTATGACTTTCAATTTTGTTTAAGGCAATAATTCGGTCGACGAACATGCCATCGCTTGAGTTCTTCCTGGCTGCCCAATTCCGCGGTCATACCCGGTTAAAAGTACCATGTACAATCACCCGTCTTGAAAGCGTTAAGGGTGCCGTGCTTTCACATGGTGTCTACATTTGCTCGAGCCTCCAGAAGTGAATGCGAGGTTCACCGCACACTCCCTAATAAGCTGAGCTGTCAGTGACGTGCCGAAAAAGTTGAGGATTATTACTGTATGCCTAGAATTGTAAAACTCAAGAGGCCTCGGAAACCGGTCCTCAGCAGGAGAACGGTTCTTTATTCAGAGCTCACTAGCGATTCATGAATGGTTTGGAAGAAAGAATATTCTTTATTTACTAGTGCAATTTCCATTCGCAGATTGCAAAGGACTACGGAACTTCGCTCAACGCAATGGTTGTGGACTTTATCAACCTGGCACTGATACCCGGGGTAAGTGATTCCTGTTTTCGGTACGAAGTCAACTGAGCATGGGCGGTCGTGTTACCAACACTCGAAACTGAACCCTGCAGAACTTCCCATGCTTTTGAAAATCTCTAAAGATGGCCCGCTTGGTATAATGTGCATTGAACGTAGCACTACATGACGTCGCGTTTTCATGAAATGTTTTTCATTTTCAAAATCAGTGAATCCCCAGTGACTCAGCAATGTTGCATAAATCGATGCTTCATGGATGTTTGAATACTATGATATCGAGGCCTTAGATAACTACAAAGAAAGACCAGCCCGCAACGCCTTTCTGTCTACAGGGCGAGTACGTCAAGTGACTACCACCTCGTAATATTCATGGCGCTCTCGAGTAAGTGTATGTAGTCTTCATCATTATTTTCATATAATTTAGTATCCCTTCTGTTACCTTCTAACAATCACAAGTCCACAAAAAATGTCTACAGGAATTCGAACCTCACCCAGAGACTAGGGAGGGTACAACCGTGTAGCTGGTCCGGCGCGAACTTCTCGCTGTTTCGCCCTCCGCGAAAAATTGTTTTTCTCTCATCGGCACTGCTAAGTTGGAACTGCTGATTTCACACTGTTAACCGGCAGTCTAGCTTTCGAAAAAGATATTGGGGCCTATTGTGTCGCTTGTTGATTCATTGATGCATCAGTTGTAGCGAAATTGTGCCAAAATATAAGGTTGTCGACCGAAAGCATCGTTTCTTAAAGTAGTTTGTGCATCTGTTTCCGGTAACTAAAAGTATGAATTGAGAGCCGAACTCATGCGCTGTTTGAATGCGAAACGCTTTTGGAAAGAGTGAGGGAAGCTTAAGTGCGGGCCAACTCTTCACAAAAACTAGGTTTGCGAGGAGCGAGAACTTTCTCACATTTTGAGAGACCTTGGAAGAATTCTTCGGCTTTTTGACGAGATCTAACAATTTTATCGTTCAAGAAAATTGATTTAGGGACTACGCTACACGAAAAACAGTTTTAAGTAAAAAGTATTGGTTTAAAACTCAAGTTACAGATTGCTCCACGAGGTGTGTTTTCCCGGCAAAACGGTCAAATTCGGCGGTTTCGATTCATTTTTTAAGGTAGTCTATATTTCTTGTGCTCTTTCACAAATTTTGATAAGAACCTGGATAGTAATACCTCTACTGAATTCAGAGTGGGGAGAGATGGTGGCACACGGAGCGCCAGAGTGCCGTTTTGGTCCTGCCGCAAAGCCTTCCTCACCGGAAGTCCTTCCAGTCAACTTCTCCAACACAGGTCTCAAATGATGAGTCATATAAGCATGAAACTCCAGCCATATGAGATCAGTCCGTCTGATATAAAGCGAGACTAATAAGATTCAGTCCGACAAAAACTGAAACTAAATGTGAAACTGAAACTGAATGCAGCACTGGTTTTCCAATAGTTTTCCAAAATGATTTCAGCATCGATTAGTTTTCGTTTGTTCGATTCATCTGGGTGAATTGCAAGGTCTCCAGTCTGTCGGTCTAGCAGAAGCTGGATGAAAATAAACGACAGTTGCCATCCCTTTGATCATCTAGAGCACACTGAGGATCGAGCAAGCTGGAGCAAAACATCGAGGTTAACACCGTGAGCACCACGCGATGTTTCGCTTTCAGAATACGATGCGGGCAAGTCGTTTTCGCCTCTTCTGGCTGTTTAAATGCAGGGTCGGGTGCCAAAAACTGAACCAAAAACCTTTCTCTCGTTTGGCTAAAATTTGGTAACAAGATGTGCAATTCGCCACCCACAAGGTTAAAACGGCCAAACTTCATGTTTTTTTCCTCACCACTGGACAGATCTTGTCACGAATTTGAAACTCCCACAAAATACGAAATGTTTGGACTCGGGTTAAACCTTCTCTGGAGACTCTGGACTGACCGAGAGCCTGACTGAAAAGTAATTTGCTAGATGCGGCAACATTCCATCGAAAATGGAAAAAGTTCCACACAGTTTTGCAGAGCAACTGTCCAGTGGCCATCAGATGCAGGTCGAAGAGAAGTTGAGTTCTTCAAGAAAAGGGGAAAACGGGCAGCAAAAGTTAGGCCGGATTTCGCTAAACACAGATGAGTGAGCACCAGGAAACTGAGTTTCCCGCCCTGCGCTCAAGGTTTCAATACTAAGGTCTGGTTGACCGCGGCAGTGTGGGTTGACTATAGGCAAATGCGTATACAGCACTAATAACGGAAACGTCGAACAGACGGTCTGACTGGAGTACTGGCAGAAAAAGACCGACACGCCCGTCGGATCAGACGACGTCAAACTTTGCCGAACAATAGATGTACTGTGATGCATGAAAGCGCCGGCTCTATAACGTCAACAGCACAATCACCTGCGCACACTGCATATGTATAACCAGTGGTACGCCCAATTTAAGGCCTTACAAAATTGAAAGTATATACGCGAATTTCGCGCCCGGGCCAAAAAGGCACTGCTCTCACGCACCACTAGACCTGGCCAAAGTGTGATTAACTGTGGTGTAGCGTTATTTGTATTGGCTTATTGGCTTTCACACCGAAACTACTTTTTTGGTGCGAAAGCCACACCACTTTTTTCAATGTGGTGTGAATCAGACATCACTCTTTTGGTGCACCACACCACACCAAACCGGAAAACCGAAAAGGCGAAACCTGTATGTGGAGCCGCTAGGAAAAAAATTTGGCGTAACAAAGATGACAAATAGAAACGGAGTGCTGTTAATGCACGCGCCGAAGCTGAACCTGACGTCAGCTTGCATAATTCCACTGGTCCCTGCATGTTTGACCGAAAGAGCGCACCATGATTCGCCTTAGCCACGATCATCTTATGAAGTGGTGCAGCAGAACTTTTTTGGTTTGGTGCGATGTAGTGTCTTCGAACACCGAAACCGAAATTTCGGTGTGAAATCAAACCGAGAATAGTGGTATCAAACCGCTATTCTCGGTTTGATGTTTCCGCATACCGAAACCAAAATGTGTGGTTTATTTCGGTGTGGTGTGGTGTGATAAAATTGTCCGGCGCATTAGGAAACCAGCAAATCTTTTACATAAGCCTGACCCAAGCTTTCATAGTGGTGCACGTCTAATCACATCATGGATACTAGAGGGGGTAAAGGAACGCTTACGTACATCACGCCAGTCCTTTCATCGATGAAGTCACTGCCGGACTCGCTCCCATTAGTGGCCGTGCTGAAATGGATGACCTTTGGCTGCACGGAGAAACCGGCTGTTCGGCTCAGCCTGACTGATCGAGCCGCTGTGCAGTGACCATGTATACAGGTACAGTACATGAAACGCCTAAAATGGCTCACTGCAGAGCTACTACCGTAAGTATCGCGCCACGTGGGCAAACGAACATGGCTTACGGGTGGGTAAGGCACGTGACACACAAAGCAGTTCCAGATCGGAATATCCTAATCGTAACTAAACTGACTCTGTCGGGGCGCGGCCTCGGTGCGCTTTAGACCAGTAGTGGTGTTCGTAGTACTGGTGAGTGCCTCAACCGCTTCCATGTTTTACGGCTCTACGGTACACACAGCCTTCACAGCGGCTCCTCTCCCTCCTTCAATCTCTCTGAGCAAATCAAACGCCGCCCCGACAGTCCTTCAAGCTGTTGGTAACACCGAGCGCCAGACAAATGTGACGATTTAACCGTAGCAAGATTAACGCATTTCGTTTTCGCT
The DNA here is from genome assembly GCA_001949185.1 of Ramazzottius varieornatus. NCBI lineage: Eukaryota > Metazoa > Tardigrada > Eutardigrada > Parachela > Ramazzottiidae > Ramazzottius > Ramazzottius varieornatus. Next base: position 590,792 of record BDGG01000002.1, read on the forward strand.
AGCTAAGAAACGACCTTGGACTCTGCAGGCCTGTTTATGATGCTTTCACGGCTATCACAATTGCATTTTGCACTTCCACCACCCCACCGCTGGTAAGTATTTCGCAGTAAGCCTAATCTCTGTATCATCTGCCAATACCAAGTACTTTTGGCCTCCTGGCTAGTTTATCGAATATCTTTTGCGGTTTCTCGTTTGGCAATAGCCTTCAGATCACTCTGTGCGACACGTTACGTACGAGTACGACCCTGTACGGATTCATACGCGTACATCAAGCTCGAATCTTAAGTAAGAAGGTTGCGAACGATCAGTTGCCAATCACTATGATCAGCTGATGGTCACCATTAGCGTGACTGGAAAATCCTAAAATCATGATGCCGTAAAAATATGCCGTGCCTATGTTCGACTGATTGACAGCCGATCGTTAGTAAACTGCTTTCCCATGACTCTGGTTTCATTTGCGCGTATGAGCTGGTACAGGTCGTACATAACGACGATCGAAGATCTTTCCCGGTAGGGAGATGATCAAGAGGTCAATCCAACTCGTTAAAACGGCCAAAGCGATCTAAGGAGTATGGCCGAACGGGAATCCACAGAGCAGGTCCGAGGAAGCGGCCATGAGGCCGAAAAAACTGGGCGCGAGTAGCTGAAACAGAACTTTATGTTCGTTTGTTTAACGTTTTTTCTCGTTGGCAGATGGGGGTGTGGTTTGGTGCTGGTCTCTGCGTCTTTTCTTTCGCGTTCCTCGTCCCTTTCATTTATTACCTTTCCCGTTTCTACACGCAAGGAAGGACTGCCAAAGACGGCCGTGGTCAACCATCTATGTTTTCCATAGCACGTAGCTCTATTTTGTCCGGCTTCAGTAGGAGTTCACGCAGATCTTCCGGGCGCAATAGTCGCAGATCCTCCAGCCTTTCCAGTCGCAAATCCAGAAATTCTGGGGCTGGCTCGAGAACTAGCAAGTCTGTAGCAAGACCTTCAGCTGCGATTGCTCTCGGTGCGCGAGGCTCTGTCCCTCCGGCCATTTCGCGCCCATCAGCCCCGTTGCCCCCTGGCGCAAGACCTTCGACACCATCCGCCGCCATACCTCGTCCAGGCTCGGCAACGGTACCCCCAGTTACTCCCCCAAGATCATCCGCGCCCACAGTAGCAGCTCGACCTTCTGTTCCCTCCCGTGCCTCAGGACCTGTCCGGTCAATTACCCTTGGAGCCCGTCGCACTGCATCTCGGCCGTCTGCCGCAGCCTTGGCTACGGCCGCTGGCGCGAGTCGACCATCAATTATGGCCCGGCCTCGTGCCAGATAGGAGTTACCAAAACGATTGCTTCATGCTGCCAAAGATTTCTTGTCGAAACAGCACACTGCTTTTTTTACTCTTAGCGATGTTCTTTCTTTCTTGTTTTTATCGTTAACGTTGTTGTCTTGTACATTGGTTCCATTTTGGTTTGTTCGTTCCAGGTCTTAGAATATTTATCACGTTTTACTTGTGTTCTCTGCTTCGTGCCGTCGCTTTTACGGGGCCACATAAAATAATCGGATGGTTGTGTTGGACGGTGGAATTTTTTCTGCGAAAGCATTGTTGATGGGAAACGAGAAAGAAACTGCTAAACCTGGCACTGCTGCACACTATTCCACCAGTCAGACATCAAAAGGTAAACGTTTTGCACGGGAGGGTTAGCATTTGGCACTTCGCAAAGCATACAGAGCGAGCACCTATCTGGCTGTAAGAAAACGGGAAGCTAGCGTAATATTGAAATCGGAAATATTTGAAGTATACATCTTTATCGCTTGCAATCTCATGCATCTTTTCTGCAAGTTCCTTAATTGAGCTGAAATCCCGCACCGAAAGAGAAGATCCTTTTGGAAAAACTGCGGAGTAATTTGCACCGCCTAGAAATACCGGTATGGCGTCATACCGGTACATGTACCCGGTAACCGCTTTTTCGGTCACATAGTCCTTGCAAATGCTGAAAATACAAAATTTTTACAGCTGTCAATTTGTAACTTCGCACGATTTACTATTTTGGAATCGAAAAATCAGATACCAAATTTCGAGTGACCGGAAGACGGACTGTACTTGGCAAAAGTTCTACCTGTTTTCGAACGCCAGATAAAACTTGTAATTGGCTATCATCTCGTCACATTTGGAGTGGTCCGCTTTTGGGCAGGACATATTTCCGCATGAACCATATACATCTACCGGGAAATACTTTGCGAGTTCGTTAATGTAGTTCATCCGGAATGTAATGCAATTAGAAATCATGGCAGCAGCGCCCTTTGTTTTTTTCTCCATAAAACGTCCATTTCGTTTTGGTCAGCCAGCAGTCGAGGATGGTAGTACTGTAGATATTTATCAGCAATGATATCTGAGTCAAACCGGTAGGTCAGATTATAAAGATCCCGGATGGGCAGACTAGATGCGTGGTTGGGCGACTCCAAAACGAAGTAGACGTAATACTGTCTAGAGAAACGCTGAGGAGGAAAGTCTCCATAGAACGAATCCACTGCATGGAAAATGAGTGCCGAGCTTCTGTTCCATAAGTTACGATCTTCACTCAAGATACAGTTTGACACCGGGCACTTCTTCTGACCTAATCGCTTGCCTTCTTTCCCCATGTATGAATTGCTTTGTCCGAAAAACTTTGTCCAGAACAGGATGATTTTTTCAGGTGTCGGTTCATACTTGTCCGACTTGAGGGGAGGCGTTACTGGTGTTTCGGTTGATGCTTGTTGAATACTTCATTTTGGCGGGAAGCTCATAAAGCAAGCCCGGAACTGAGTCCCGTCTTTGATAGGCGATCTTGTCAAAGCTCAACGTCCACTTTGTCACTAAAGCAAGAAAGGTTAAACCGCTGGTGAGAAGCAAAATCCCGCATAGTTTAACAGGAACCCTGGATCCGGCTTCAGAATGCATACTGCGTTCTAAATCTCGGAAACAAGCTGTTTCCTTTCTATAACTACGTGAAAACGTAAGAACGCTCCGGTAAATTGTTTGGCTGAGTCTTCAACTTCATGAAATTCCAAGCAATGGGCGACATGACCAAGAACTTCATTTTTACTATAACTCACTTTCCTATGCCGCTGTCACTCACGATACAGCCCGTTTCGGTAGTTCTCAGCGGTGCTTTTTCTGAATCTGCCGTCGCGAGGTTACATCAAAGTTCAAAGATCTCAGTGTTAACCAAGGCGATAGTGCTGCCTCACGAATGATTTCTTGTTTAGTAAACGATAGTTCATTTGGCGGAATCTTATCGGTTTCGAGCTAACCAGCAGCTGGCTCTGATTTTCCGGAACGATCGTACACTGAGATCGGAATATGACATGTCGGAAGATTCGGAATATGCCATGTCGCTTCTTCGGAGTCAACCTCGCTATGTATATTGATTTTTTATAAGAGCTGCTGTTTACCAAGAAGTTTCGCAAAAGGCACGAGAAGCTGCCAATCAGGATGATGAGCCAAAGGAATGAAACTACATTAGGAACGCAAAACCCGGCGTATTTTCAGATCCGTAAAAAGAGAGATTACCACTAAAAATTTCTTCCTCAAAAGCCATCAAAACTTCCTCCAAGAAACATCAAACCCCAGAAGAAGAAAAAAACCCAAAACCGCTGGTACCATAAATGGAAAATACTTCAAACTATTCATCATCTGCCGCCACTGACTTACTCCGCGTTTCTTGCGTCGCTTTCTTGCTTGTTCCCTTGCTCGACTCCGTCCGACGTTCCCTACTCGGCGTATGTAGCGACGGCACATTGGCCGGTCGGCGCATCTTGGTGTTTAGACTGGGCTCCTTCATGGACTGGATCTTTGCTCGGGCAGCTCGTTGAGGTCGGCCACTCCGCTGACTCAAGGCCAGACTGGCATCACCACTCGACTCATCCAAAGACAGAGTGCTCAGCGACCTGACGGAGACTTCTTCTTCCTCGTCGGTGTAATCTCTGTCTTGTGAAGCCTCACTGGCCATCAAACTGCGTACCGACGGCAACGATACATCACTCTTGGCCCCACTATCATCATCTTCCTCTACCTCGTCGTCACTACTGCCACTACTCGACTTGGCTTCCCCGTTATCCCCCATGGACAAAGTGCGCAGACTCAGTCTTGCGCCGACACTCAACCTCGGACTGGCACAGATACCCGTGGGACGTCTGTTGGGCGTTCGATTCTCGACTTTATTCAAAGTCTCGAACGAACGCTTTTTATTCCCGACCGTATTGGCCGGAATACACTGTATGTTCTCTTTCTTTTCTTCAGCCTCTTCTGCTTCCTCTTCAACGGTTTCTTGAACTAACTCGGACGGTAGGGGAATCTCAGGAGAAGTTAAGACCGAAACGTGGCCTAGCTCGGTTGACTGTTTAATTTTAGTTTGTTTTTTGGGCGTCAGTAGTTGGTCTTTTTCCGGCGAGACTTCTTCTCGACTTTCGTTCTTCGGAGTCGAACGAGCAGGACTTTCTACTTCCGGTTCGGCTTCTTCTTCGACGAGGGTGTTGGCTGGTGGTGCTGGAGCTCGGACGACGCGGTCTAGTTCGCCGGGTGCGACGCTGTAGCGACGACAATGACGCTTGCCTTCAGTCTTTTTGTGTTGGCTGGAACTGCCGAACCAGGAGCGGCTGGCTGTTCGAGGAGCTGGTATCGGAGTGGGGTCTTGTTCTTCGTTCAAAGGATAACACTTGACTTCGTCGGGATAGTACTTGACGTGACGGAGAGTGGACGAGTAGGAACGGAGAGGCAGAGCCAGCTCCGTGGCAACACGTCGAACACCTGCAATCAGCAGCTTTACAATAAACACATACTTCGGAGAAATTCAGCCAGCTGAAACTTGAAACTGGCGAGAAAAATCAAAATTTCCCATAACTATACAAAGGTATTTCGTAAACATTTGGACGAAGATAGGTAAAAAGGAATAAGACATCTATCAGAACTTCTTTCAGAATGTTCTAAAATAATAAGAAACTGACCGATATTTTGTCGGAATTGGATTTTTGTGGAAAGCAAAGAAGATTTGAAGCACGGGAAACGGAACGAACCGGATCATTATCCCCATTTGCGCATATTTTCAGCCAACGACACTGACAATGTAGCGCCACTTGGAAAAAAACAGTCAAATTCGACAAGATAGTTTTCCCAAGTGACGCATGCCTGTGGCCGGTAACATAACAAATGTGCGCCTTTTGAGACGACGATCCAGTTTCATTTGCCACTGATTTTTACCTATATCCCGTTCCTATTATCGCGGATTGCCGGAATTTAGAGGGAAAACTTCGAAGAGTTTTCCGTGATAAGTGTCTACGGTAAAAAGTGTTCGAGCTCATACCCGGAAGGCCGTCAGCGATACGCCGGTAACCTGGAAGGAACTGCGTAAAGTTGGTGGTCTGCAATGGGAAAAAGCATCGTCAATCTTACAGCAAAACGAACTTAACCTATTTACCAAATTACCATTCCGTTATGAATTACGGGCTTCTGCGTCATTGTAGGAGTTTGACAGATAGAATTTTCTATGTTTAGACTATCTTACCGCGATACCGTGAGCCTCCATGTGGACCAGCGCTTGAGCATACTTTCGCTGAAAGTCTTCCAGTTTGACGGATATCTCATACAGATCCAGCCTGAAACAAAAGGTATACAGCCAGTCAAGAGCGTAATCAGCTTGAAACTGGCGAGAGAAATCAAATTTCACATAACTATAGAAAGGTATTTATAGCGTGAATTAGCTTGCCCGGAAGTAAAACCAATGGTCAAACCAGAAAACTCTGAACTTACTCAGCCCGATAAATCTCGTTGACGTGATTCTGGTAATACGCCCTCTCTCCCTTCAACTTTGCATTCTCTCTGGTCCATTCGTTGTTATTGGCTTCCGCTCGCTTGAGGTACTCTAGGAGTTTGGGATCTGTCAAGAAAGTAAAGAGCATCGATGAGAAAACAGGTACCGTGTAAAGACCGCGTAGCTGTAATGGAGGGAGGAGCTTCGCGTTCAGGCTGTTCAGTGAAAACAAACTCGTTCAACTGATTTAGCACGGCCCTGACTGACGACAACTTCAATCAACTAACTTGATTAAGTGTAAATATTACCTTGCTCGTAGTGGATTATCTTGACGATTTCTTTTCTGGCCGGTACTGCATCCATCGACCTTCCCTCTTCCAGCCGTTTTCTGGCGGTGTTGTACCCAATACGGAACAGGCGAAAGCGACGATACAGCTTGAGAAAACGCGAACGGCGATGGCGCTTGCGATCTCGTCGGGCACGAGTCTGGTAAGTGAAGGCGTATTTACAGGTGGCCGTTGAGATCTGGGGAATCTTTCCTGCTTGCTTGATCGTCTTGTCGCGTCTAGGCTTAGGAGCAGGTGAGTGAGCCATTACAGAGATATCTGTGGAAAATCAACGAGGCGTTGGAAGCACGTTTGAAGCAAAGTTATCGAGATGACTTACGTGATGGAATGAAAATCAAAAAGCAGCCATCATGGCCAATCCAACTCCAGCGACGATTCTTAGCGAAAGTAACGGCTGCTCAAAGGACGATCCATAACGCTGAACTCCGGGGATTGTGACATGCTAGTGTTCCTACAGTAGCACAGGAGAGGTCGATGCAGACTGGAGAAATCAAAGCAGATAATTGCATCGACCAGAATGCAGCATTCAACCATGGAAAATTCGAAGAGTCTAAGACTGATGTCGATGCGTTGATTGAGCTCGCTTGATTGACCCTGTCAGTCCTATAATGGTGACGTCAGCGAACTGGAAGAGGCTTGTCGTAGGTGGCGCCAGCTGTCACTGTCTTACTGTTATCCACTTGGTCAGTCCGCACAGTTTGCAAGGCTATTTGGTTTTTCTGTGATTTATTGACCGGTCTTTCGAGCAAAACGAAACACTTTTTATTGGGTTTTACATTTCCATTTTTCAGGTGCATTCGCGGAAAATAACAAGCGGTGCAAAAACAACGTCACAACTGAGGTAAAGCAAAACGAGCGAAAAAAACAAACCAAGCAGTAAAACTATTTTTGGAATTTTACATTTGGTTATTTTTCTAGCTGCAAACGCAGAAAACAAGTGCAGCGTGGGGAAAGCAATGACGCAACTGAGGTAAGGTAATATCAGCAAAACAATTCGTAAATTTGTAAAAACTCTTTCGAACACGCCAGCGTGTCCGAAAATAATAACAATAAAACTCTTCGATCGCATATCGAAATCTATCATTTTCCATCGAACTAAGTCTTGCTTGAGATTCTAGACGGTGTTTTGAACAGGCTTCAAGACGACATCGACCATTTCCTCCTTACCGCGACGGTTGTCCATGTCAACTCGACGACGACCGCCCCGGCCGGTGTGATGCTTCATGCCGCCCTTGTGTCCCCAGCCGCGGTGCTTGTTGCCCCATCCTTGATGTCGGCTACCCCAGCCCATGGGCATGCCTTCGTGACGACGATGGTGAGCTCCATCCAAACCCAGACCGAAGGCCGACATTTCATCATCGTTCATGGCAGTTTTGTTCGAACCTGCAAGTATAATACTCCGGAGTCAGATAATACTTCGAATACGCCATCAATGAATCGCTTCTCTTTCACCATTAAAATTGTTCTGAAAGCTTTCCGCCATATTTTCATTTTTTAGTAATGAGAGCTCGGCAAACAAGCGAATCAGACCGCTTTTCCAAGTGGCGCACGTTGTCGGTTGTTTTAGACAAGATTGTGCGCCACTTGAAAAAACGATCTGTTCGACTTCGAATGCCGAGAATGAAATCCTACTATGAACTGCAAAGCTGAAACCACCTACCCATTGCAGGAACGCGATCGGTAGAACGATCGGGTTCATCCAAGTCAACATCTTCATCCCAAAGGAAGCCCCTAAGGCCGCCCAAGCCCAGTCCACCGAGACCTACAAAGAAGAGAACACGAATGAATATCGTATGTCGTACTGTAGCATCAAGTATTTCAAAAGTGTAAGGCGGAAGTCCATAGTTGATAGATACAGAAAGCTTACCTCCGTAGAAGCCCCCATAACCCAATCCACCATAGCCCAATCCGTAGCCGTAGAGTCCACCCAGTCTGCCTAGACCAAAGCCCAAGCCGCCCAGTCCCAAACCGCCGAATCCTAACCCTCCAAGGCCGAAACCACCAAAGCCCAGACCGCCGAGACCCAGACCTCCAAGCAGGAAACGAGCATCGGGGGACGCCTGATCCGCTGCAGCTAACTTGACATCGACCGTGGGATCCTTCTTGGACGTACTAGGGGATGTGGAGTCATAGACGACGCAAGCGACCGAACCTAGAAGGACCAGTAAACCCGCTGAACTGCGAAGTACGGCAGACTTCATGGTGAGTGACAGGTAACGACAGGAAAATTTAAAAAAATTCAGCCGTGAAAATCGTCGTCGGCTGAACTGATGAAATGGTCTGCAGGTTGTTCTCTTCGGGTTTTATACCTGTCGAGCCTTCTGAGTGGAATTCCAGGCCGTGGAATGTCAACCGGACCTTAGGTAACTTGAAAGGTCTTCTGTTGTGCTGCAGGTATTGTGGTCACGGGCGAACAATCAAAGAGGTCCGGTCGTGATGGGTTGTAATACTTTCAAAGTTCTGCCTTTGTTTTAGCAGGAGACGAACAGCACACGTGAAAAAATGAGCATTCGTTTCTTCTCATGGACTGAGCCGACGTTTTCGGGGAAGTCGAATTCCTGTAAATTCAATCCCCGCTCCTTTGTGTAATCGAATTTCGCATTTCTGTCACACGGTCTAACTTTTCACACCAAAGAACGTTTTCCGATGACAGAGTAATTAATGAAAATTTATTTGTCGAGTTTTCTTGCCTGGTGCTAGAGATTACATTCACACATAACAACAGGTGAAACAGAAAACAGTACCAAAGTATAAACAGGATCCAACATCGTAGTACAAAAACCGATGACGAACTCTACTACCAGTCTTACAAAAATAAATGACGTAAAGGAATACTCCCAGTCTCCAGAATCGAGAGATGGAAAAATGTGAAGAAACATTTTAGTGGTCAAGTATGTATAAGTGAAGGGAAGTTGCATTGATGCAAATACAAAGAAGTTACGGATCACAATACGGTGCAAGCATCAACCTAGGTTTCATTTTTATAGAAG
>BDGG01000002.1:599936-612172 GCA_001949185.1 Ramazzottius varieornatus
TAGCCGTGGCTAAAAGTATTTTAGCTGCTTTAGCCGCGGCTAAGAACGGCTAAACGTTTAGCTTCGCCGAGCCTTCTATATTCGTTTTAGTGTTGATCAAGTCACAAGTGGATCGCCAAACGTGATGTTGACATTGGGTGCCGGTGATCCCATCGAGTTCTTTATGGCTTGCGGTAAAGGCTGGTCGACGTTGGTGAACTTGACCAGACGAGAACCCTGAGTGATCCCGGTAAGAGGATTCGTGTCCGTAATCAAACCGTCTGCAACCAGCAAAGCTCAAGTTTTCATTCACGAAAGGAATGGAAGCTCGGCAAAATCCTGAGAGTATCTTTCCATGTGGCGTACGTTCTTGGTGTTAATGGCTGGAAGCGTGCGCCACCTGCATCAATCTTGCCGAGTTTGATTTTTCCCAAGTGGCGCACATTTTCAGTGTTATTTACCGGGAACGTGCGTCACTTGGAAAACTGATCTTGTCGAGTTTCTATTGCCGCGCTCGAGGATTTTGTCTGGCCGTTTCTTGTTGACCATGTTTGAGTAGAACCTACATCCGGCTCCCCACGGTCCAAGTCCAGCTAGGCCATAGAAACCAGGGTAGCCTGTCCCCAGACCGATGCCACCCATCCCATCGCCTATCCCGTAACCACCCTGGACAGGAACCAGCAACTGTCGGGAAGTGGCGTGAAGTGGCTCTTTGCTGTCCATCGTATCTGCAGTGATATTAGGGTAAGCATTAGAATTATCGCCGAAGAAGGGCAGCAAATCAATTCCGGAGGTGAAGACTTACCTATCACGCGCGTTCTATCTTCCGCTGAAGTTGTAATCATGCATAACGTTGTCGCGAGCATTGCGGCGATAAGTTTTTCCATGCGGCGAACCATGATTTTTCTTGCGTAGATCAGAAATAAGTCTATCGGGAAACAATGCTGCTTTTCCTTTGGTTTTCGAGTTCGAACAGGCAAACAACGACTTTTTCAATAGCTGAAGAATTATTTCTTTCTTCAATAGCTGAAGAATTATTTCTTTCTTCAATAGCTGAGTAATGATCGCAGCAGAGTGGTACCAGGCTGTTTTCTGTAAAATGAAAGTTCACGCGGAAGTCTTCACGATGGAATCTAAATTTCTGCCTTCTCTTAGACGTTCTGGAGGGTATGACCGACTGAAACAAAGGAAACCGGTGCGGCTGTACCACGACAGTTTTGTGTCTCGGCATCCACTACAAGCTTTAAGACCCTCTGAAAATTTTCCCACTGTACGAGCCTGAACCATACGCTTGTACAAGTGACCGAGAAGTTCTCTTTGAGAAATTTTTGAAAGCCGTTCTGCTTACAGGACTCCGTACTTATATTCATTTCGTTGCAGGGACGAACTGAATCGCTCACAGGTGGCGCCGCATGCTTGGCATTGCTATTTCCTTCAGAATCACCGCCAATCGTCACGGAAATAGTTCATTGTATTGGTTGGATGCTCGGCAACAAGCGGAAGAAGTGACAATCATAAGTAGGAAGTCGCTACATTATGAATCGAATGGTTTGGTACATAAGTACACGAATCAGGTTGTGAGCTTGAGAAACGTCACAGTGACGCAATTTGTATGGACCACCCTACCAATCTTTCACCATGTGTCGATGCAAATGACGCACTTCCTTTTCCAGATTCACCATCCCATCAATCAAGCACCAGTTTTGTTGTGCCAGGTAATAAAACATTCAAAATTCAAAACCAGTCTTAAACTTTAGCTTTACGATTCAATTTTATGCTCGATATTTTTACAGAAAATTTTTGACTCGATTTTATCTTTCATCGCTGGATTACTATCCGAATATTCCTATTTTTTTCTCGCGATGTGGACAGAGTATCCTCGTTCAAAATACAATGGCTACGTACAATGCAGACCATCTTATGTTGCAGATTACCCACTTGAAGCATCCCTTCCAGCGATAACTAGGTAAAAGCTGAAGTCACGTATTTCAAGTGGCGCAGGGCGTCTTCTTTCCCCAGTGCTATCCGATCTCTCTCCAACTTGCCGTAAAATGGTTGTTGTGTTTTTGGTAGGCCTGCAGTGGACGCTTTCTCGTCCTGTTTACCGCTACCAACGCCCATCAATCATGTTGTCCTTCTGCCCAATGTCAAAAAGTCGAACAACATCATCCTGGTCCAACCAGGACCTTCTAAAACATCAGCTCCCACCGTCCCTTCTTGTACATCCACCCCGGAACCGACAAGCCGATGTCCGTTCTCCGTCAGCGAGCAGAGCTCGAGCACTGAGGCGACTTCCGAGTCAGTGGAAGATGCTGATATTGTAAGTCAAAAATGAGCATAATCATCCAGGCAGCGCTTACATATTCTTGTTGCAGGTTGCATGGATGAAAGAGAATTTCAAGTCGGATCCTGTGTCATTGCTTTCTCGGGAGCATGTCTACGACAGCTATAAGAAGTTCGCAAAGGACAAGGGGAAAACCATCATGAACCCGGCCTGTCTGGGCAAAGCCATGAGGAAAGTCTTCCCTGGGATGAAAACCCGCCGGTTGGGCAAAAGGTACTGCCAGTGAGAACTGGGAACTCGGCAAACAAACGCAGCAAGATTGTCTCCTGAGTGGCGCACGCACCCAGTCAGTAAGACTGAAAGCGTGCGCCACTTGGAAGAGCGCTCTCGTCGAGTTTGATTGTGCTCCCCAAGTGGCGCACATTTTCTCTGTTCTTGGCAAGAACTTAGAGTTTCTCAAGACTGTTTCATTATTTTCTGAATTCTTTCAGGGGGGATTCAAAATACCATTACGGTGGGATAGACACTTTATCGAAGGGAAATCGGAATGCTTCTGCTGTTCGACTCGTATGTACGCGTTACTTTTTTGGATAGAAATTGAATTTCTGTATTCAATCATTATTCTCTCTATGAAAATTTATGTCAGTATTGTCTGTTCCAGCCGCTACAAAGGAAACGTCGACCGTCGCCGAACTCTCCATCCACGGCAAAACCGAAGACTATGCTAGCCAGTGCAGCGGTCGCCGAAGTCCCTGTAACGAGTACAAGCTACATGGTTCCGCCGAGAAAGAAGCGGAAAATAAAGTCATCAGTCATACTTGACAAAGACATAGTAAGTGTCGATCCCTCACTGTGGTATACTGTAATTTTCTAGACGAAAATAGTGAATGATATTTTAATTAGGTGAAATGGCTTCAAAGGAATTTCAGAAACAATGCCGTCTCCGTAATACCTAGACACTTTGTCTTCAACAAGTACAAGGAGTACTGCGAGAAAATCAACAAGACCGACACCAACGCTGCCTGCTTCGGCAAGACACTCCGCGGTGTTTTTCCCAATATGGAAACTCGTCGTCTGGGGAGCCGGTTAGTTGTGCATTTTCATTTAAAGAAGTGTGGGATCGAAACAAAATAACTCGACAAAATCTCTTCCCAAGTGGCGCACGCCTATAGCCAATAACACCATGGACGTGCGTCGCTTAGGGGAAGTAAACAAACTGGACGAAAATGGTTTTTCGGTTGGCGCACTCTTACAGGCTGTGACGCTGAAAACATGCGCCACCTTGGAAACCAATCGAATTCAAACAAGATCGTTTCTTGAAGTGGCGCATGCTATCAGTCAATAATACTGAAAACCCGCGCAACTTGGGAAAATAGTCTTGCCCAGTTGTTTGCCAAAACGCCTATAAGAAAAACAAATCAGAAATAAAGTTTGAAAAGTAAAAATCCAAAAAATTCTACAAAGGTTAGGAATAATCTTCCGTTCCTCGGCAGGGGCAGTTCGAAATACCACTACGCTGGGATCGAAGTCCATCCGAACGGGGACTACGAAGATAGCCACCCCTTCTTCAAGGTGGCCAGGAGGCAGAAGTTCCGGTCCACGTCAGTCTCGTCCACCGACGCACCCTCAACAGTTTCTTCCCTACCAACTGAGCCATCCTCTGACCCAGTCTCCCTCATCGAGCCATTCCCCAAGACATCTACCGGGCCCAACGAAGACCAGCTGCATGCACTGAACGTTGTCGAAGTCCTCCAGAAGTTCATAGACATTATACCGGTTACGGGTTCCACAAGCTGCATCTGCCCGTCAATAAGGCAAAGATTGACGTGGACTGACACGCTCCTCTCTGTCAAAGCGTCAAAAAGTATTTCAGGGGACGATCTTGACTGTTTTCTTGTCCATCTTCGAGTTCACATAGCGGTACGTTTCATTCTTTCTCATTGATAGTACTACATATACGAATTCACGGACGATAAGTCTATTGCACAATTTTCTACAGATGTTGGCACGCTGTGTTTTGTCTGGAGCCATTCTAGGCATGCCTGATATAGTGGGAAATTTCTGGGTATCACGGAAAAAGAGGTAAGATGCTTTGAAGGCTTGGTTTTACGAGCTTGTCGCACGGCGGAAGTATTTGAAGTCAACGCGAGTGTAGTTTACAGGTGCCGCGGAAGGATAACAGGAAAGCCTTCGATGCCATCATCAGTGAGCCCACTGTACAGCATGTCGTCCGAGATGCCTACTTGCATTTGTACGATGCCTTGGTGTGGAGGCTGATGGCTAACCCTACATCAGCCATGCCCTGTTAGTGACCTCCTCGGAACCGATCTTCGCTTTAAAACATTGATTTATGAACTGGTTTTTTGATTCCAGGTTCGCTAGCGTACGTCCTGATCGATTTCCTTCACAAGTTTCCTTTATGGGTGAGGCATACCACCCGAAACATGTCTAGCCCGGAGATGCGAGCTGTACTCGTGAGTACTGTCCGCCAGAATCTGAGACCTTGGCAAACAAGTTCGGGAAGATTTTTGTCAAGTGGCTCATATCTTCAGCCTATAATACAGAAGAGGTGCGTCACTTGAGAAAACATTTCTCAAGTGGCGACGCTTTCGACACGATCTTTTCCAGTCTATTTGCCGAGCTCCCGCTTTTGAACAAGTTGAAAGTTGCTCTTTCTTGCTTGCTGGTGCTGCAGTGTCATACGGCGGCTGCCTTTTGCGTTCAACTGGAAAAGCTGACAAGGATGAGCGAGCTGGAAGAAAAGTTGACGACCGCCGACGCCAAGAAAGCGGAGGAGTTTGCCCAGGACTCGGTGGTGGCTTTATCACACTTCCTATCGGAAACGGTACCACGTTCCACGGATATATTCTTCATGTCACGAGCCTTTCTTTCAGCTTCAGAAAATTATTGTTGTTATCCTATTGTAGGCTCGCAAGTTCGGTTCCACAGAAAGCGACAACCTGGACGAAGAACTGAGCCAAGCAAAACTTGGCATCGGTCTTGTTCACCGTCTGCTGGAGTCCTCATCGGACCTTACGGGCTTTCACTCTCAGCTGGTAACCTGCACGAAGCAGGCCTTTGCCAAGCTCGAGAAGGAGTTCATAGGAGGTCGACTTCTCAAAGAAAAGCTGCAAGCTCTGGTTGCCCTTCAGACGATGTGGACAAACATCATGTAAGTACGATATAGGGAGTACTCGAGCAAGGAACTGTCTTACCATTGTAGGAGATTATCTGGTTCGTTCTTGAGTGGGAGAGTTTTGCAGAGACAAATTTGACACGGACAAGCCCTTCTCGAAATATGTTACTAGTTTATGGAAAATCGTTCTGACCATTTTTACGGAAAAAGAAAGAGCAGCACTGGAAAAAGTACTTCCCATCGTCGCCGCATTCACAGTAAGTTAGACGCAATTACTTCAACGATTCTTGTGCATCCAGAGCGGCACTGAAGACCGATTTTGTCCTTTTTCCCACAGCCTATCGCGGAAAAGTTAGGCGCTCAAATTCCCGAAGTCTGCTCATCGGAGGATCTGGAAGTCAGTTTACCATACTTTGTCCAGGATAACGTCGAGAACCTCCATTTCCTCACCAGGCCTGACAACCTGTCCTTCTACCTGGAAAGTTCGGACTTACGGCAGTGCCTTAGCCCCAACGGTGACGTCATTGCAGCCGACCTTGACAGATAAGACCAGTGAATTCCCGTTTTCTCTCTCGCACCTTCTCTCTGTGATAATTTCCGAGTCACACACACATAAAATCGACCAGTATGGTTTCGCAACAGTGAAGCTCTCACACGAACAAGAAACTCGTATCATTCCAGAAATCTTTTGAACAGAAATTTCTAACTTGAAAAACCAGACAACAGGGAACGTTAGGAGGGCGGTAGTCAAATTCAGCAAAATCGTCTCTCCAAGTGGCGCACTCTTTCAGCGAATTTCACCAAGGATGTGCGCCACTTTGAGAAACGATCTTGTCCAGTTGCCCTTCACTCCAATCATGGTCTGTTAAAATTTCGATTCGACCGTCGAGGCACAGTTTGGGCCTGCGGATACCATTCCCTACTTCCATAGTTCATGACAGGCACATTGGTCAAGTACTGCTCGTTCGAAGGCTGCCTTAACACTTCCCTCAATGGGACTTCCGGGTACGGCGTATTCATGTCCGTCACTTCGTTCCCATACTGATCATAGAACGGTAGAGTCTGTGCTGAATGCGCCGCGTACGGTCCCACCCACTGACTTCCTCTCCGGTGTCCTCCATAGTCTTCCACGTTCCCCGTCTGCGTTACGACCCCATCCTGAAACTTCTCATAGGAGAACCGCTTATCCGGCCAGTACGCTGGATCACCCGACTGCGTCTGTACGTCGTAAAAGGGCAGATGGCCGGAAGGCGTCGTTCTTAGTGGCGGTAACGGCTTGACCAAGCTCGGTGGTCTCTTTTGACCAGCGTCGCCTTCGGTGGACAGTAATCTCTGTGTCTCTTCATGAGTAATTTCAAGGGGTTTCTTTTTCTTGAAGCAGGTGAAACGAACGATGACGGCGATGATGGCCAGTAAGACGACGGCGGACCCGACGAATGGTACGAGTAACATCCACAGGTTCTTCTTGTTCTCGCAGTATCTGCCCTCATAGGCATCAGGACATCGACAGAATAGCTTCGACTTGGTCTTGCCTTCCAGGTCTTCGCAAACACCGCCGTTCATGCAGGGCGATGTACTGCAGTCTTCGATGGAGACGAGGACGGTGCCGTTCTTCATGGCTTTGCCGTTGATAATGAAGGAACACTTGTAAACGCCACGGTCCACGGAGGTCAGCTTGTGGATGATGAGTGCGCCGTCTGGTTGGATGACGTGACGCGCACCGGTGTGACCGGTCTTGAGCTCCATGTTCTCTGGCGAGATCCAGACAACGTCGGGTGGTTGAGGAAAGGTGGATTGGAGGATGTTAGGACAGGTTAGGCGGAGGGTCTCGCCTTCTCTTCCTTGCTCTTTCACAAGGGAAGCTATATCCTGTACAAAAAATATACCGCCAAGCCTTTTCAAAGATAAGCGACAGCGAATACAGGCTCAAATTCCCGTTAAGAGCGTTTTACCATAAAAATATTTGATCGGCAGTTTTTAGAGAATCTAAAATTCAAATCAGAACTCCGCAAACAATCTTGCCAAGATGAACTTTTTCAAGTGCCGCACGTTTTCCGTCAGTAAGACTGTAGACGTGCGCCACTTGGAAAAATTGTTTTGGATTGTTTTTCCAAGTGACAAGAACATTTTTTTCCAAGTAGCGCACATTTTTGGCACTGTGCGACACTTCTGACATTATCTCGTCGACTTTTTTTCCGAACTTCGTTCTCATGAGCAACGTACCTGGGCAGTGAGGAAGTGCGAGGGAGGCTGGTGTCCGATCTTCCTTTTTGTTTCTGTGTCTTTGTTCGGTTTGGGTTTGGCAGCTGGCAGCGGTGCTTTTGGGGTGGACTTCGAGGTTCTTGTCGGCGCTTTGGGTGGCTTTGCTTTGGGGTTGGCTGTTGTGGGGGGTGTTGGCTTCCAGGTTTTGAAGTCGATATCGTTCATGGCATCAAAGTTCTCTTCTTCTGTTCTCGACTTGGGTGGTTGCTTGTACTGCATGAGGATGGAGCTCCGGGAAGAAAGATTCAAGACCGATGAATGCCGTTCACCAGGTCCCACAGACTTTCCTATCAGTCGACTGTAGACAAGGTTAGAGTGATCGAACCTTTCGCTTTCTGGAAAACCAAAATACGCGTTCTTTCGTGCTTCCCGATGTAACCAAAAACTGGGCTTTGAACGAGAAGAATACGAAGGTGGATAGTCCAAACTTCTTTCAGGAAGAGGAATAAGAGGTTGATACGACTGCTTTCGTCTCGATAAGCCGGATCGGTGTTTAACTGCAGTAATGGATGGAGGGCTAAAAAGAACGAACCCGGAAATCAGGATGTTGGTCAAAAGCATCAAACTTCATATTCGTTGGTGATTCTTAATATGTTTCAGGGAAGAGTGTGGGATTAAATCCTCTGCAAGACCGGAGATGGTGACGGTGGTACCACAGCCCAAATGCAAAGAGGATTGTTGCCCAGCATTGTACAGACGGAACCGAAGTGCTTGTCTCGAGTTACCCGTATGGCGGGGGCGCCACCTGCTAGAACTCGCTTGTTGCAACGAACAATGTGTGAGCTACCGAGTTTTGTACACGTACTGAACAGGCAGTGGGTGGTGAACTATGGAATTTCGACCCTACTTATCGGCTGTAACCCAACACAAAGAATGTCAACTTCGTTCCACAAAAAGTTTGTTGGGTCTGGATCAGAAAAGGCCAGCTGCTCAGCTGTATGATGACTTCCTTATTGTTTAGCCAGGTTCTTTCACATGGTCGGGTTATCGTGGAGTAGGTTGCGCCGTACAAAATTGTCTGTAGGTGGTTGGGGTTTATGGTCGCGATCTGACTTGTATTGGCCTATTATACAACACACGGTGACGATGGCCAGCGCTGACAAAGCAAAAGTTGCAAAGCAAGAAAAAAAGCCGGAAAGCGAGAAAACACGAAAGATCAAAGCTGAAGCCATCAGCTGGAGAGACGCTGATAATTTGGTTTGCTGGTAACTTTTCTGCCCTATCAGCCTCTGGCGCTTACACAATCTTCTCTTCAACCTTCTTTCAAGTGAAAACCACTCGAACGTTGCGCGCGTGAACTTGGACAGTAGTACACTGCGTTTCGTACGTTAGGCCGCAAAGGTTTTGCAGCTTCAGTGAACACCTGAGCTCAGCTGTTGTTTGCCTTTGTGCCACCATAGAGCATCGACGAAGTATGTAAACGGAAGAAGACTGTTTACAAATGCCAAAACCGAAGTGCTCCGACGTTTTTATGGTTTATGACACTTCTCGTGAAGTTTTCTTGTCGGTAAGGTAAACTTGACAGCCGTATACATATGTAGCTGAGCGTTTTTGGCTCGGAACTAACGAAACGATGAGACTAGGTTTCGTCCTGGAAGGGAAATCTTGCGGTTATTGCGTCCATGGACAACTTGCCCTACAATGAGAGCACCGCGCTGCCGGTCTTGGTTAACGATGGGAACTCATCAGCAACTCCAACCGGAGCTGTCCTCCGTATGCTTCTGTACGTTGTTCAATAATCCTCGTTTCGAAAGACTTTTGATATTCAAGTTAGGACGTCGCCAGATGAATCTAACCAGATCGTTTTCTCAAGTGGCTCACACTCTCAGCCAGTAGCAGCTAAAATGTGCGCCATTTGAAAACAATTGGACGGGACATGATTGTTTTTACCAACTTGCGCACACTCCCGGCCACTGACCATGAAAACGTGCGCCACTAGAGACAACGATCTGGGCGACATCCTTTGCCAATGTCTCAAACTAGAGCAGTCGGAAAACAAGATCAAATCTGGTTTCTGCGGAAAGCTTACTTGTTTTCAAGAAATCGGTATTTCTCTGCCGTAAGCAGTGTTGCCTGACTGACTTCTTTAAATTCCTGTGTTCTCTTGCATAAAAACATTGGTTTCACTCTGGAAAACGACCTTGCAATCCTACTGCCATTTGACTAGGGTGTATTTCACTCAGGTACGATGAGGTAGAATGCGAAACGAAGCTATGGTGGGCCTTTCTTCTCTCCGGTGTGCTCTCACCGGTGGCCATTCTTGCCGGTCTGGGAGTGTGGAAGCTCTTTGCGTGGTTCACCCACCGACGGAAGAAGCGAACGGGATACCTGGCGGTCAACCGCGTCGACCCCCTGTCCCAGTCGCCCAGCGAGAAGAGCATCGCGTCCCACAATGGTTCGGTCAACTATGTGCTGAACGGACGAGGTAATACCCCACGGAGAAGCTTGACGGTGGGTACGTTGAATGAAGTACCGGCACGGAACCCTGCTGCCTTCACGCTCCATCAAGAGCCGGAAGAATCACACTGGTCGGCCATCATTCAACAGGCGGCCACTGATATCGTCTCTGCACAGAGTCTCACCGGCAGAGTCGCTGTAAGAAAATCCTCCGAAAAATTAACTCTTCCATTTTCTGCAAATCTTTCACCTGGAAAAACACCTCCAAGTTCGGTCATACACTGTAGAATTTCTCAGTCGTTCTGGAGTGATATTTTAAATCTTTTTCAGGTATGTGTGACGTTCATCGTGAGCATGGTCTCATTGGGACTTTACTTTGTGGAAGTCTCCAAGTAAGGAATTCCTGTTCAAATACGTACTCTCTGTCTTGATGAGATTAACAAGAGTATTATTGTGTCTGTTCATTTTAGTTCGCACATTCCCATGTACGCATACCACGAGAAGTGCGCCGATTGGAGGTACCGGACCGACTGGCAGTTGGAGCTCGTCTGTAGCGTTTTCCTGCTGATAGACTTCTTCATTCGGGTAAGCCGGGGCTAATTCCGTCCTCGTAGAATTCTGATGAGGGTCTGACCGTTCAGGTTTTTTATTGTAACTGACAACAGTCAGTGTTGATGTGATTGCTCGTGGTTTGGTCTGACCAGACTTTTCCCCTTCCTTCAGTTAAGACAATCGTTTTTTTAACTGGCGCATCCTTCCAGCTAATAACTTCGGAAACGTGCACTACTTGGAATAACTATCTTGTCCGAGTTTGTTTGCCGAGTTCTCATCTACTGTTTTGTTGCGGGTGTGTTCCAGGCCGAACATCTTATACGACTATTGATGTAAAGACTAGTTTGTTGTTTGCAGTTCGTTGCCGCCAACAATAAGCTCAAGTTTATGTTCTCTATCTACGCCATTGTGGACTATTTTACGGTGCCACCTGCATTCTTGGTGGCCTTCCTAGACCATCACTGGACCGGTACGTTATCAAGAGGGAGTGTTGTGTCAAGACATGCAAGGAATTTATTTCCGCTGAAATTAATTGTATTCTATTCGCTCGACAGGTTTACGTTTCCTGCGGGCATTGTATATGCTGTCGATTCCTGACATTTTGCAGTTTTCGAATATCTTACGGACCACAAGCAAAATTCGACTGGTGCAGTTGGTAACGTTACTCAGCTGCGTCATCCTGGTTGGAGCGGGATTCTTCCATCTGGTATCAGTGTTCACTTCGGCGTTGGTAGTGTCAGACACAGACACGTCGTAAGTCTTTGAGTCAAGTATTGATTTCGTTTTGCAGTTTGAAACGTACGGAGATGCGCATCTGGATCAGAGCAACGCGGTGGAGCGGTCGTACTGGGAGTACGTCTACTTCGTTGTGGTTACGGTGTGTGGAGTCGTTTGAACAGACACACAACAAGAAACCCCACGATATAAAGAATCCTGTTCTTTTCTGTTCAGATGTCAACGTTGGGCTATGGAGATATCTCGCCTGTTACCCGGTTGGGTCGCGCCTTTACCGTGGTCTTTCTTTTCTTTGCCTTCGTAAGTATTTTCCCTCTTTGGTCCAACACGAGACGTAGTCCGTAACAGTCCGGAAATTAATTCGAGAAATTTAATAATTTGATTGTCTTTATTTTGCAGACTGTTTTCGCCGCATGTGTACCAGAAATGTTCCGCCTCTTCCAAAACCGCCAGCGGTACAAGGACGACTACAAGGACTCATACGGCAACCGCCATGTTGTGGTGGCCGGCGACATCTCCACTTCCGCGATGGACTGGTTCCTCAACTCCTTCTACAGCGTCGAGCGAGAGAATAATAGAAACCTTCACGTGGTTTTCGTCAACAGGTGCCAGTTACAAATCCGCCAAACTTCCCCCCGTCATTCGAAATGAAATATTGAACCTCTACGATTAAGTCGATCAAATTTTTTGCCTAAGAGGCGCACGTTTACAGTCTGAATGGCTGAAATCCGGCGCCACTTGGGAAATCAATTTTGTCAGGTTTGATTAGTTCCCTCAAGTGGTGCATGTTTGCCGTGCTGTTGACCGGAACCGTGCGCCACTTGAAAAACAAACACTCTTGTTGAATTTGACTGTTTTTCAAGTGGCGTACACGCGTCTGGCCTAAATATG
>BDGG01000002.1:612222-698348 GCA_001949185.1 Ramazzottius varieornatus
TTGATTGGTCACCACAGCTGGCCCGTGTCGCTTTCGCTCCGTTTCCCCATATTTCTGTCCATCCCCATATTTAGGCCAGGCACGTGTACGTCTTCGGTTTGATAGGGCAAAACTTCGCGCCATTATGAAATTCGATTTTGTCAGGCTTAACTGCCGAGCTCCCGAATTATGCATCGCTTTATGTTTCAGAACTGATCCCGATCTAGAGATGGAAGCTCTGTTGAAGCGCAACATCACTCGAGTGGCATACATCAAAGGTTCGGTCCTGGAAAAGCGCGACCTCATTCTAGCCGATGTCAACGGGGCTTCTGCAGTTCTGATCCTCTCGGACAAGAACGCCGTCAACCCTACGTCCGAAGATGCCGGCAGCGTCATGTCGGTCATTTCCGTCAAGAACCACTCGCCTGCGACGAGGTGTCTAGTACAGCTTCTCCAGAGCCGGAGCGTCGCCCATGTGGCGAACATTCCTGGCTTCAACGCCATGGCTGGCGACTCCATCATCTGCTTTAGTACCTTGGAACTGGGTCTTCTGGCTCAAAGCTGTCTCGCACCGGGTTTCTCGACGTTGATATCGAACTTGATGGGAACTGACTGCACAAGAACTGAACAGGAGGTGCATTTAGAATTAATTTTGTTTCTAATAATCGCAGCAAAGTGACATTCTCAGAAGCTCGCTGCTTTCTCAAGTGGCGCACGTTGGCAGTATTGTCGGCTGGAATCGTGCGCCACTTGAAAAACCTTCGTGGCGAGTTACAAATGCCGAGTCACACAAAATGCAGGCTGTCGAAGTAGCAATGCTGTATTTTACGACACGCTTTTTTGTTGTTGCAGAACGAAGTGGTGGCTGACTACATACACGGCACTCAAATGAAGATTTTGATGGAGCAGTTGAGCGATTACTTTGATGGGATGACGTTCCTCGAGGCAGTGAAGTCCGTGTCCATTAGCAATGTTTTCTCATGTTCTTCTTGCCTCATCGCCGATTTATGTTGACAGAGCGTGTGCCTTCAAACTCAGCATTCTACTTATCGGCATCCTCCAAGCCGATAACGATCGTCCATCTGGAACAGTACTGCTGAACCCGCGTGCGACTATCAAAGCGGGACACGTCGGTGTCTTTATCGCCCGATCAACCGAAGAAGTCACTAGGTAAATCGAAGATGTGGTACTCGAGCACATGTTATTGACGACACTACAGTAATTGCCTGTTGAATTGGAGAGACGGCACACAGTTCGACATTTCCTAAATGGCGCACGTTATCAGCGTTGGCAGCTGAAAGGGTGCGCCACTCGATCTTGTCCAGTTTGCTCGTTTCCCACAGTGGCGCACGTTTGCGGTGTTGTCCGGAAGCATGCGTCACTTAATAAAACGTTCTGTTCGGGTTTGTTTGTCGAGCTTTTAGTTCTACAGTATAACACCAAATATTGAGTGGGGATATTTATCTTTCCAGAGCTTGGTTTGTCTGCCGAAGTTGTCACAATGATAGTGCGGTGGACGCAAAGCGGATTCAGTTCTGTGGATGTGATAGACGTAAGGACTATACAGAATATCGTGGATAAAGATTGCATACTGGGAGTGAAGCAGAAGATTTGCGTGACGCGTCTGAGCTTCTTATTGATAGGCCGTTGCCGGTCGTTGGCTCGCCATATGATCTGAGATACGGTAACCTGCTTTTTTTTATGCTTTCAGGAAAGGCTCAGCCAGTACAGGTAGCGGCTCGTGATCCCCAGGAGCGATTCCGGACTTTTGCTGCCACCGACACAAGTGGCTTTCGGGAGAAGACGCTGCCGAAAGGCTGGGAAAAGATGGTCATCCGGCTGATCCAGAAAAATCCATCCGCGTAAGCTGCTTGTTTACATTTTTTCCGCACTCTTTGTCAATACCCATCAATCGTTAGAATGACGCAGCTGCTCTCGTGCTAGGACATCGCTTCAGAAAGTGGAGTCACAAGGAAGCAAGATGGAGAAGGTTCGAACACGGGTCATGGCTTCCATTTCCGAGGATGTGCCAGCAGGCGATGCGGAGGGTGCAAGCTTCACTATGGAACCTGAGGCGGCGCCACTGTCGCCTACGCTGTCTGACTACTCCGACGACTTCCTGGACATCACTCGGGCATTCTATGCATGCCCGAGCCGTCCCTTCAAGAACATTGTTCTGGTACAACTTGTCTTTTTTCACCAGATTATTTTTCATGAGAAACAGGACACATATACGCACGCCTAGGAAGTTTGGGCTAGTAAAAAGTTTAGGCAAGGCGATTCCGAATCAGCGGCACGGAAGTACGTACGTACGTTGGCGACTTATTGGCTGGGATGCACTTCCCAACCATTTTCTACGGTTGAATTTTGGCTTTACCGTCGTTTCCGTCTGGCCCATACTTTTCACGGCCCGAACTTCCTCGGCTTGCGTGTCCCATTGAAAAGATACCGTACAAGAATGCTTCGAATCAGAAGATCGGTCTAACTCTTGACCAACGTTCAAGGCTTGATGTTACAGTGATGTTATTACGGCAGGCCGACGCGGGTACGAAGGAAAGTTTGTAAATTTGACAAGTTCCTTTTTGCCTGACTTTTCGTGCCATCGCCAAGATATGGAAGCTCGGCAAACAAACTCGATCAGATCGCTTTCCTAAGCGGCACGCAGTTTCAAGGATATCAGCCGGGAGCGTGCGTCACTTGGAAAGACGTCCCTGTGACTGTCGAGTTTGTGAGCATTTCCCATAGATCAGCCTAGATTCCTGATTTTCCGGGCTGACGTTTCACACTGTAAAATCTCTTCTAACTCTTTTCAGAATCGAAGCAAAGCCGCCAAGCAGCTCTTCAACGATCACATTGTCGTACTGGTCCTTGCCGGTGCCACCGACCCACCCGTCGGCTTCCTCGACTTTGTCCTTCCTCTTCGTTCCAGCAAGATCGAGTACGCCGACCTGAAAGAGATCGTCTTTCTGGGCAACCCACACTTCCTGGAGAAGGAATGGTACAAGATCAGCAACCTGCCCAAGTTGACGGTGGTCAAGGGCGATCCACTGGACCGCGCCGACCTACGAGCCGTCTCCATTAAGACATGCGCCATGTGCGTGGTGCTGCCTTCTCGATCTGGCGGGTCCACTGACCCGATTCTTGATGACAAAGATACCATCTTGGCCACCTTGAACATTATGGCTATGAGCTTTGAGAAGATCGAGGTGGCAGCGGGGGCGTCGGCGGCGGGCAGAAGCAGGTCCACCTCGACGGTCAACCAGCTCATGTTCAAACGGCTGGCCAGAGAAGGCTTCGAAGTACCGACCATCAGTCCCCTGTGTAAGTCATCAGAGGATCATGATATAGAGCATGGCCGAATGTGGGAAAGAGAATATAGTGTTTTACTGATAAGTAGGCCGAGCGTACAGAATATAGGATCATTGAGTTGGGACCTCAGCAGCCGAAAGCGGCAAGATAGTTTTCCTGAGTGACGCACGTTCTCAGGAAATAAAACTGTAAACGTGCGCCGCTTGGGCTTATAATCGAAACTCGATGAGATAGTTTTTCAAAGTGACGCAAGCTTCCAGCCAGCAAAACTGGAAACGTGCGCAACTTGCTGCAACAATCCATGGGTGGCGCCGCAATAGAATCTTCAGACGAGCCCCTGACCGTAAGCAGTGACAGCTGAGCAATTAGCCCCCTATGACAGCCGTTGATCTGATTACTTTATCGAAATCACAAGACCGCAGTACGCTCGACAACGATTGGCAGCTGAGTGGCCACCTGACGCTGTCACTTCTTACAGCCAGGTGCTGGTCTGAAAATTCTTTTGCGCAGCCACCTATGCAACGATCCATCGAGTTTCTTTACCGTGCTCCCCGTTAATTTATTTTTCTGTGTTGCACTTTTGAACAGGAATCTTGTTTGTCTTCCAGATCAGGATGTGAATGTGCCGCTGCTGGAAGCCTATGAAGCTCAGAAATCCAACTACACGGAAGTCATGCTAATGGAGCCTTACGTCTGTGGGTACTGTTTGCCCCTTAGCGCGCTGGATTCCATCTTGATCGCCGTAAGTTTTTTCACCCACCCATCACTTTTTTTCCCCGATGAAGCCCAACCATTAAGCGTTACATTTTTCCTCGTAGAATTTCTTCAATCCCTATGCGCTGGAATTGATCAAGGCCTTGTTGTTTGGCGACATGAGCACACTTACGGAGACTCTTCTGACGGAAGGCATCGGTCTCGTTAGCGGGGAAATCCCGGCGTCAGAGCCTGGTCGTTCGGCTAATGCTCAACTACGGTTGATTAGCCTACTCGAGCCTCCTCTTCGTCATCGCTTGTCGGCGGTAGGCTTAATTAATTTCTTGAAACAGCTTTAAGCAGTTTGAAATCTGACAATACTCGACCGTTCTTTAGAGTGCCGCACTCTTTCTCTGCTCTAGCGTGGAAGCGTGCGCCAATTGGGGAACGATCTTGGCGAGTTTGACTGTTTCCCAAGTGGCGCATGTTTCCTGTGTTATTGGCTGGAAGCATGGGCTATTCTAAAAAGCGATCTTGTCCAGTTGGTATACCGAGCTTCCATACTGCTTCTAGATATCGACCTACAACACGCTCTTCAGTGAGGCCTGCGAGCTCGGGATGGTTTGTCTGGGTCTTGCCCGACGTGTTTATCCAAACGCTATGAATTCCTCGAGAGCGACCAAACGTTGTGTAATAACGAACCCGCCACCCACTTACGCCTTACGTCACGACGACCTGGTGTACGTTCTGTCTTCCTGACAAACTTTGCTGCTTTCTCTGTTTTTCCGATTTTCGAAGTGAAGATACCGGTATGGACGAGTTTTTGTTGTTCACAAGTATGACTGAAGTGCCTTGTGTTTTCCATTGTTCTGCTCAACAGATCTCTCTCTCCCTCTCTCTATAGTCTCAATGATATTATATGACGGTTTTACGGATCACCGGTGTCGAATGCATAAAGTTCTTTCTTCACAAAATGGTCTTCGAAATCATCTCAGTAAAAAAACGTGGCCTTGTACTTGACCTTCAGGGAGGCAACAAGCAGGAATACCACAAACGTAAACGTTAATAGAAGTATTATACATGCCAACGGGAGTCTCCTCCATGTGATTCCGCTGCTTCCGATCTGGCGCGTTCGGATCATTTTAAGAAGACAGCCTATGTTATTCACAAATATGGTTAAAGTACCTTGTGTTTTCCATTGTTCTGCTCAACATGGTCTCTCTGTGTAGTTTTGTTGATATTATGTTGACGGTTTCCGAGGCATGAACGAATAATTTTGTACACACCTCCAGTCTTCTTCCGGGCAGCTCTTTGGTCAGAAATGATTAGAGTAGATGTACTGTAGCTCGGCTGTACAAATGGCTTAACCGGCTCATAGTCGACTTGACGTACGACTCCGTCAGCCGTTTGACATAACGGCTAACTTAGCCGTTTTGTCAAACGGCTAGCCGGTCCCAGCAAATAGCTTTGATTGGTTTCTGACCACCAGATTATATTATATACGATATCAACCAACATGACATGATCTTCCGCGATGTAATAATAATGTAATTAAACAGTAAGTTCATGTTTCCGTAAATCCGTGCAGTGAAGTCTTGAATTTCCGTAGCACTCAAAATCATTATCAAGTAGGAAGACAGATAATTTTGCTTGTACGCTAATCGATCTTTGATGAGATACCGTCGGCTAGACAGAACTACAAATTTTTCAAAAAGTGGCCAAAACAGCGGAAAAGTTGCTGGAGCTTGAAAAGTCAACATTCAGTCCAAGTGTTCAGGAAAACGTCTCAGCTTTCCTCCCACGAAGCTTTGATTTCTTGACGTTTGGTAAGACATTGCTCCAATAAGACAGCCTTTTAGTTTGTAGAAAGAATTCTCTACTTACTCCTGAAAATTGCGCGTCAGAATCTTCCCCTTTTTTGAGCTATCAATTATGAAAAGTTACTGCGAGGAAGTACATATGTAATTGGCTCAAACGGATCGCATGGCATATTTTCTGAAAGGGAGAACATCTTTCCAATAGGCCATAAAACTTTTGCGCTGACAAACGCCTTTTGGAAGGACAGCGAGTTTTTTTCTGCGAGTGCAGTTAGGTGGAAGTTTCGTTCCGAGCACAACTGTACGATCCCTACCTGTACTTGAGGTTGAGTTTTGGACAAAATTTATCTAGAAGGTAGACTTTGGAATGCTTTATCATGGAAAAATACAGCGGAAAACGAATTTATTGTCTCTTAGGAGCAGGGTCTTTTCCTGCAAACTGTACAAAGTTGGCGTGGCCGCACTATACATGCATGATACCAAGATTTCATATACCATACATGACTGCGGTCGAATATACAATGCTTGTTCACCAAATGGATATCGGCGGCCCATTTTCCAGCAGCCAAACGCGTTGCCATTGTCTGGCGCGTTGAACCGCTGTCTTGAATGTCCAAAGTTCAGCGCTGCGCGCTCGGCTGTCCAGTGCAGTGTTGTTCCAATCATTACAATCGATAATCGAAAATGGTCAAAAACGAGAAATTAGCTGCCAATGAGTCGAAGGTGAGCGCTAAACGGTCGAGCTGTCGTGCCATTAATCACCTGATTGTGTTCGAATGATTGACTGCTGATCGCTGATTAGCCCGACTGTTGCGTTCTCGCTACCCGGGACTGATCCACGCGTACGACTAGTGCAGGCTCTTACATACCGGGTATCAGAGATCCTATCAGTTGATTTTGCCCGACAGCGGGATGATCAATAGCGAATCTCGGCTTTGAAAAACGACAAGTTTGTCGCTTTAAGTGATCTAAGACCATCGGCCGTTGAAAAGTCCATAAAAGTTGCACGGAGTACCCCCCATCGGCAGATGGAACATAGCTTAGTGAGTACGAACGATTGCCAGTCAAATTGTTCGGAACCTGGGTTTAAAGTTCTGGGACCCCAAGGGAACAATTAAACTGCTGATGCAATCTGGGGTATCAAACATCGAGAAACACGGTGCTCAAGTCCATTTGGCGGTCTGACCTCTGGTCAAACCTCAAAGTCAGGAAGATCCAGAGGAACAGTCCTGAAGATCCATTCCCGAACAGCACGGTCATGACTTATGAGTCAATGTTCCGGACAATGAGCCGCCACTACCCAGATATAGTTTGGTATGTTTGGTACCGTGGGATTCACGTATAGGATGGGCGTGGATAAACAGGAACCTTATGTCATGATACCGGGACGTGTCTGGACATTTTATTATCGCATACAGTAGAACCTGCGCTACTTCACGCGCGTCACTCGTCGGTTTTCTAAAACTGGCCACTACGTCAAAACTACTGTTTCTACGTGTGACGTCAGCCAGACTTGCCACAAACTCTACGTCAGCGGATCGTTTTTTAGCACGTTGACTAAGCGATTCGTAATGGAATGATCACTTTTTGTTTTTTTGATCTAAGACGCAAGTCAAAACTCAGAAGTAAAAGCGTTGAATGACTTGTCAGGTTGGTCCACCGAAAAACTATCTTAGAAACCTGAAACAATTAACATCTTGGTCCTTGTCAGCCACCAGAAGAATTTCTGTTTGGTCCACTTGATGTCGTTCTCCGAGCAGCCACAGTAAGACCGAGTTAGGGGACACTAACTAGTACTCCAAATCGAACGGGTCGTCTTCATCGTCGAATGTTACTGTCCAGTCACGTTGACTAACTTCTTCGGTAGCTTCGGTGGTCACAGTTGGTATCTTTTGACCGATACGACATTGGGCGAAGCAGTTAACGCGGGTTTCGGTAGTAATTGCTTTATCTGCTTCGACTGTCCACAAGCACGCTTCAAGAAGGGTGACACCCTTGTAGTAATCATCAACGCACTCAAACGTACGAAGTCTGCTGAAGAGATCGCTCGCCATAAGGGTTCTGAAATGGTCTCTGAAGTTTTTTATGATTCCCGCGTCGAGCGGTTGTGCGTGGGACGTAACATTCGGGGGTAGGAAGTATAGACGGACATTCGATAGGCTCGCAACGTTGTGAGCCTTGAAATTGCCCAGAATAAGCGCGATGTACCGTTTTTGAAGTATTATGTCGGCGTTCAGTTCTTCAAGGTATTCGGTAAAGATGTCGGTATTCATCCAGGCGGTCTTATTGTTTTTGTACGCAAAACCCAGGTGCTTAGTACGACCGTCACGTAGTCCGGCTTGTACAAAGGGACGGGGATTTTTAGCTGTACCGATCACTAGGGGCATTTTACGTTCACCGGTTGTGCTGCACGTCAAGAATACGGTTATTCTGTCTTTCCTCAGTTTGCAGCCTTTCGGTATCGCTTGAGATTTTTTGACAAGAGACTTATTGGGTAGTTGGCGATAATTCAAGCCTAGCTCGTCGCAGTTAAAGATGTCTTTGAGTGCGTAGTCCTGCAGGATGGATGGTAGCGTCTCATCGTACCACTCTTGCAAACCTTCGAAGTTCGCACTCGCGCCTTCACCTTCGAAAACGCAAAACAAAATAAGTTTGTATTGAGCAATTACATGTGCTTGCAGGGCTGACTCACAAACCTTGAAGTACTTTGAAGATCAAGTCGTGTCTTTCAAAAAAGCTGGCGAGCCAACCATTGCTTCCTGTGAAATTTTGGATATCATTTTCTCGCGCAAACTTCCGCGCCTGAAGCTGTATCAAACGGCCAGTAATGTTGCCACCTTTGTCCAGCGTTTCATCTACGAGTTCAATCATGGCCTTATCAACCTCGGGAAACTTCAACCTTGTAGGTCTCGTGGCTTCTGGCTTCGTCGTTTCCAGATTCTTTTCTACAGTATCTCTCTTCTTTCTGTAGTTGAGTATGTTCGTACGATGAGTTCCATACTGATCCCCTATTTATGAAGTAGAGATCCCCATCTATGAAGTAGAGTTTTGGAGGTAACTGATTATTTAGATTGCTTCGCGAGATCACTGAGAAAGTTAATTGTCAGTAACTTACCCCCCTATCGATGTCAACAAGGATCTGGCGCTTTGTCTCGGCGCTGATATGATGGAACCTCCGAGTTTCAGGCCTCGAGGATTGAACTGAACGCTTTCTAGTTTTTCCGGATATCCGAGGGACTTTGGCCATTAAGGTGACATGCAGGATACGTGACATGTACGGGGTATCCAGTTAATATCCGAGCTTTCAATAGTAGTCTCGCACGTTCACTCCGGAAATGACAGCTAGGTTGTCGGATCCATATTCGTGAAAGTCACTCCTGGCAGTATTGTACAAACCTGCAACAGAAAGCACAGCCCGCAGTTCTCGCGATCACGCTCCGTATCCAGTTCAGATAGTTCCTTGCTCCACCCAGCGACAGCAATCCAAAACGAACTGTCTAGCTTCGCTATGAACGGTACAAAGAAGTGGAGTTAGCCGAGAATTACTCTGAAGATTGCCCGTTTTGTAAAAGACACGTAGTTTTTCCGAATTTTGATTCGCGATTGTTGACGTAGAGTTTGTGGCAAGTCTGGCTGACGTCACACGTAGAAACAGTAGTTTTGACGTAGTGGCCAGTTTTAGAAAACCGACGAGTGACGCGCGTGAAGTAGCGCAGGTTCTACTGTACTTGAGGCTGCATAACCCTGATGCCACGGGCATCAGAAGCGTCGATAAAACCTCCTGGAATCCTCAAGGTTTCAGCTATAGTCCAAATAAAAACCCACAGGCAACCCAAATAACGACATGAAAATCGTAGCTGATCAGATCATGTCTCTGTTATGCGATAGCTACGAGGAATTACTGAATTCGGAGGATGTATTGGATCTTACGTCGTCCCACAATCTAGTCAATTTACTGTAGTCCACACGGTATCTACAGCATCGGACGGAAGTTCCACAAGTGAGGACTTCCTCTGCAATATTCTACAAAGGCTGAATGAAGACAGATGGCGGCAAGAAGTACGGATATCAAGAGATGCCTTCGAGATGATGCTGCGGCTCATCGGCCGTCACGAAGAGTTCCACAACAAAGCCAACTATCAGCAAACAAGTCCGAAACATGAGCCCATCGTTTTCCTCTACCGATTGGGTTGTGAAGGTACTCCTATGGGAAAAACAGCTCGGCACTTCAGAATATCCGAAGGTGGTGTGGAAATTTACAGCGCGCGGTGTCTGCAAGCTGTTTTGTCCCTGAAAAAAGATCACTTCCGATGGCCAAACAAGCAAAAACCGGTCGGATCAGGCAGCGCAGCCTCGTCAAGTCCGGTTTTCCGAACCGTGTAGGTATTGCGGATGGAACACTTATCGTCCTGGCGAAAAAAAACCTTCGACGGGTGGCTCAGCTTACTTCACCTACAAAATTTCGGCTCTAATGGTCTGCGATATTCAACATCGAATTTTGTACGCGAACGCGGGATACTGTGGTTCTGCTCATGACAACAGTCTACCGGAACAACAAGATGAACACGGCCGCTCAGTCGTTCTTTGAAGGCGAGGCTGCTTCTTTGAAGGCGAGTCGAGTCGTTCGCGGGTTTGTTGTTGGATAACCTCGGGGAGACAAAATGGCTTGTTCTTTCTCCTGCTGATGATTAATTTCGTCGGTTTGAACGTGCTTGCTTTGAACCGTACAGTCAACGTCGCCCTCGCGTGCATCAAACAACTTTGACTAGTTTACTGCACACTAACTTGAAAAAGATGGTAGTGACGCAAAATCAATGCAAGAAAGCCTGACGTTGAGTGTACTTTGATGGCGGTGATGGCCGCCCATACTGGACTCCATTCGTTAGGAGCATCTGTGTTGTCCGGTTAGGCAAAACACTATTTCGGGGAAAGCTCGCGCGACCAGTCGTTGTTTTACGACGAAGCAGGATACCTAGCCAGCAATTGTTAGATAACGGCCGCTGACCGGGAGATCCTTGGTTCGAAAATCAAGAACTCTCTTTTTGTGTCATTCGCAGCTGCGCTGCCGTAGCTTGCCCGACGCTGCACAGGGCGCTGCGCTGCACACAAAGGTCAACGTGAATGCAGTAACTGCGCTGCCGCGCAGCGTAGCTGCAGCACAGTACAGCGCAGTACAGCGCAAGGGGCCAGATCCCGGGCTCTACTCCCTACGGGAGTGCATCGTCACGTACGTGTATGTACTGCGCGGATGCAGCGAATATCCACAATTGGGATATCTTTTCTGAGGGATATCAGACTGCGGTGCCGCTATCGGTTTATTTCCAGCGCACCGGTGCGGTCTCATAGCCAGGCTCGTCAGTCTTTAGAACATGGACCCAGTAAATAACGCCCGGATCTGGCAGCCCAAACTAAGGGAGTCGGCGTAACAGTAACTAACACCACGCCCCCTTACCAAAGTGACCGTGGTATCCTTACTTTCCACTGCGAAATCTACCAAATAATCACCAAAAACGTAAATGGTCGCAAGACCACTTTGAGGTTTCCTGCTGGATACAATCAGCAAGCGCGACAGCAGACAAAGCTCACCAAGAGTCAACGGCTTATTCGAAATGGTCGCAAGACCACTGCCCCTTTTTCTGGTTCATGCATGAAATCATCGCCAGAAGCATCGGAGAGAACGCGCTGATCTGTGAACTCTGCTCCTGAAAGACTGTGCTAGAAGCGCAGAAGTGATTCACCTAAACGATTGGAACCCTAACTTATTCAGGATTCAGAACGCATGCGTAAACTTGGCATTGTTTTGCGTATGAAGTTTTATAATACTGCAGCAGGCTCCTCGAAGTCCAAAGAGAGTGCTATAATTATCACTGAATATTTCCCTGCCAAATGTTCTTCATAGGAACGAGCGCTGTGTCCATTGATGGGAGGTTGGATCAATGTGAGCGATAAAGTCATCTAGAGGGTACGTGAAAAAACCGGGACAATTTTGGGGTTTTTCTGCAGGAAGTTTGACCCGTTGATGTTCAGGAAACCACACCAGCAACTGGCGTAGTCAACGGAAAATAGACGCCATGTGTGATGATCAAGCGCACAGTATCCACTGGTAAAGCTCCTAGAAAGAGCGTGCAAGGAGCCCGGGCAGCAGCCGGTTTCCATACACGAAAAATGTACGAGGAAGAGAGACATCAGATGTGTCTCATATTTCCCGGCATCTTTCCAACAATAGACTGGCGCAACTCTGAAAAATAAAAAACCAAAAGCTACTCAGAAAATCCCAATAAAAATCGAAGAGCTTGATACTGACATAGGTAGATCGCAAGTGACGTGCTTCCACTGCCGAACGAAATAGCCGGCTGTGACGTACGGAGATCGCCAGAGAGGATACAGCTCAGTCAGTGTGTTAGCTGGCTCTATTACCATGACTGGACGTCGCAAGGTGTTTGCGTCAGCTGGCTTGGGCCTGATCAAGCACAACTGCATCGCCACTACTGTAAGTCAAGAGCCAACCATGATTAACGGTGAAATTCTGCCATTCGTTCTTGACTGGCTTCCGCTTTCGACAGTGTACTGGCTGTGCACTAGTGCTTAATCAGGCCCAATCTGACTGACGAAAATGCCATCTGAAGTCAAGTCATGATAGTATCAGGTGCGGAAGTATGACTTGTTACTCTTCAAAAGAAAATATCCGAAAATTTTTTCTGACTTCAGATATCAGACTTCCTCTTCGAAGTAATCACCAACACTAGCAAGGCACTTCCCGCATCTTTCTGGAAGAGAATATATGCTAGTGCGATAGAAGTCTGGGGAAAGCGAAGAAATAAACTCTTCGAAGGCATCTTCTACAGCTTGCTCTGAGGAAAATTTTTCGTCTTGCAGGAATCTAAATTTCGAAAAAAGCGATAATCTGTTGGGGAAAGGTTCAGAGGATGAAAGAGAGTTTCCAGTCCCAACTCCTGCAGCTTGGGGTAGTTTTTTCCGCAGTGTGCACTTTGGAGTTATCATGCAACAGGACAGTGCAAGACGATTGACTAATTTCGGCTGTTGAACGGCAAGCTTCTTCATGACCGTCTCGAGTTCCAGACAGCAGTAGCCTGCATTGATCGTTTTTCCCGGTGGAAGAAAGTCGTGGTGCACGGAGACGCGAGAAGTCCACCACGCAGTGACCATGACTTTCTTTTGATGGAGTTCTGGCTTCGGAATTTTCTGAGGCTTTTCCCCCTTGTCCAACCACTGCCGCTTTCGCTTACGGTTGTTGTACAGGATCCATTTTTTTTCACAAGTAATAATGCGATCCAAGATCGATTCGTTCTTGTTACGGATCAGGTGACAAAGAGAAGCCATTAATCTGAATTCTTTTTGGATTGCGCCAAGTGAGTGAGACACCCACTTTTCCAATTTTCTTGCCTTCCCCGGGTCATGTAAATTTTCGGTGATGGTACGAGAAGGTACACCAAGGTGTCTCAGTAATTGCACAGTAGTCTGGGAAGGATCGGATTCGACGAGCGTTTTCAGTACTTCGTTGTCCACTTTCAGCTTTGGTCGTCCGGGGGGGGGGGGTGATCTTCGAGGGAAAAATCTCCAGAACGAAAGCGTCCAAACCAGCGACCTACCGTCATCGTATCAGCAGTTCCTTCCTCGACTACGCGGTTTACTTCTTTGATGGTCAAAGATGCGCTGGTGCCTCGGCGAAATTCACACTCCCAAACCACTCGTAGTTCCGCTTTATCCATGATTCAAAAAAGAGTCTTCTCGCTCCGCGCCGAAGCAACCGGCTCACAAAACTAAACTACTAGACGAAGGCAGACACATGCAGGAATGACTGAAATAAATATTTAAGACGAAAGGAAGTGGGGAGCAGAGATGCGTATTTTTGAATTCGGAGTGTTTTCAGGAGTAACAAGTCATACTTCTGCACCTGATATCCGCGGGGCGGCACCCTAACGAGTACTGTTGCTGCCAACGGAGGCTAAAAGGGGAGAAAACGGGAACTAAAATGATGCCAGCGCGTATCCCAAGTTCCCAGCCATTGAATTACTTTCTGTGACTCAGAATGCAATGCCTTATCCCCTTTCTTTTGTGACCTACTTCCGCTTCTCCTCAGTCACATTCCATTCACAAGCTTATCTCCACTAAGTCAATGTTGTACTTTGCCCTCCACTGGGCAACGTTGAGGGGTTCAAAGACGAACTTACGAAAAAACCCAGCTCCGCAGCGACAGCTCGAGCCCAAAAATCCCATGTTAGAGCACCTGAAGTGGTTTGACATGGGACAACATGGGGTATCAAGTCGCATGCAAGGTTGTATTACTGAGCTCTGCGAGCATTACGGAATAGCCTCACACGGTATCGGCGGCAACAAAAGCCAGCTCAGCCACTAAGTACAGTACATACCGAGCGTATGAAACACCCACGTGCGAACATTCTTCCAGGCTTCACTTCCCGTTCGTGGTTCTTCCCTGACGTATCACGAAGATCAATCAATGCACTGGTTCAAGCACTGATGCGTCATGGACCACTTTGAGGCGTTAGCCGCCCCATAACTGACTGCAAATTTAGGGTCCCAGAGGTTTAACTGTAGCGGGCATCGCTGTTCCACACTACCTGCGCCTCGTCATGTAGCCGCGCACTTACACTGAGGCACATATTTATCTGTCCACCACCACCATCGTTTCAACTTATTTCGCTCTTACCCGATTCCGATATTTTGAACGTCCTTATGGAGATCAGTGTTTCGTCTTTACGACCGCGTTACTTTCGTATGAATAGATCATTAAATCAGCTGGCAGTGTCATCCCTACGAGCACCTAGAACTGTCTTGTTCTCGCCTGCGAGTTGTGGGTGCTAGCCAGCAGATAGCACATTCATGCTTGTTACTATCATGCAGCCCCCACATTAAGTTTTCAAGCAAGCTCATGTGAGAAATCTTTGAAACTCTGCGGAAAAAGTTTTGTTGACATGCCTATATGCGCTTTTTGCCGCATGAAACGCGCTACTTCATGGTTATCTTCCGTTTCGACTGACCGAATGGCTCAAACTACAAAGTCTGGTTATCTTTATGAAAGGCGTCACCATTTGAACGTAACTTGGCAGCAAAGATGTTCAAGACAAGGCGTCATGAATATGCACCACCAAAAATAACCGAGAGTACTTCCTGATTGACATGATAACACAGCTTTTCTGCATATCTGCAAAAATTTCTCACATGAGCTTACTTGAGAACTTAATGTTGGGGCTACAGAAGAGCAACAAGCATGAATAGTCCTCCCCACGACAGGCTGTAAACGCCGTTGATTGTGTTGATCTTGAAAGTGGATTACGAAGTTTCGCTTTCAAGATAGGCAGCCCTCGAGTAGCTTATCTTGAACGCGAAGACGGATTATTTTCTGCACACTTGACTCAAAACTTCAAATTTTCTATTTTCAGCTGATCTTTGTCTGCACAGTGCTTCACGTTGCGATACCGTTTAACGTATGGGCTTCTTGATACCTATTATTGTCGGGGATATTGACAGACTAGCCAGAGAGAAAACTATGAATTTCAGCCTAGTCATGAGGCAAAGTTTGCTCTACAAACCCACCCCGCAAAACTCGCGCATTTCCGTTCCCGTTTCCGAGACTTCCGAAAAACGCAATTTTGCTTCACTCACGACTCATTTCCGGTGATCGAGCAAACTCAAATTTTAAATCAACCGTTTGCGACATAAACAGCTCGTCGTGAGGACTAATGTGCTATCTGCTGGCCAGCACCCGCAGCTCGGAGCCGAAAACAAGGCAGTTTTAGGTGTTCGTAGGGATGATACTGCCAGTTGACTTGCTGATTGGTTCATACGAAAGTCACGTGGTCGTGGAGATGAAATCCAGATCTCCGTAGGGACGTTTGAAATATCAAAATTGGGTTAGAGCGAAATACGTTATGGAATTTCGAACAAAAAGGAGGGTGGACAGATATTTATGGGGCTCACCGTAACACCCCATTACCCTATTGGAGGAGTGATAAGTATGCCCAAAATTTATTGGTATGCAGTTTAAAGTTTCAAAAGGCACACACAAACGGAAAGAAGCTTGGCACACGCTAGACTTTTTGGTTAAACAAATAGGGATTTTAGTGAGATCTAGAGCTGCCTTCAACAGAAATTTCGTGTCGGTGGATCTCTGCACCATCTTGCATAAACTTAAAGCGAATTGCGGGAAACACTGCAACATTTGACCCTACAGTCGCGCTCAGTGGTCATCGCCACCCCATGCGCCTCCTTCGGTTCCCTGTATCTTGTGATCTCGTTGTCCGATTCCTAGGACTCAAACACCATCATGTACAGCACTCTTTGTAATTTTTGATCACGTGACCGTGGTATCGCCGCTCTGATCGATCAAGCGGCGAGTATGGGTGGTTTGCACCAGGAAATGAGGCCTGTTCTTGGGGGCTTGCTTCTCGTTACGTGACAGACGAAGGGGAAAACAGTCAAAACGTACCACAATCATAGAGATTGCACCAAAATATAGATTTTCGAATCACCGGAATCGGACGGGATCAAAAGATACAGGGAAAACGAAGACCATGAGGTGGCGAAGACCATTGGGCGTGACTGTAGGTGTGTTTATTTTTCCAACTGTATGTCCCGAACCAATGCTGACTCAGCTTAGTATATTAGAGTACATGAACTCCAGTACACGTGCCAGGCCTCCGTTCCCCATATTTTTGTCCATCCCCGCATTTAGGCCAGGCGCGTGTACCTCAGGCAATGGTCCAAGCAATCACGCACTAGTGCATCTACACTGGATGACTCACTGGGGTAGCGTCAATCAGAAACCCTAAATCTCACAAAAATTCCGAAAACGCTTCTCTTAGAGGGAAAAAAGGCTGCATCGAACCTGAGAATGCAGCAGAAGGCTGCACTCCAAAAATCCGGCAATAAAACTTTAAAATTTCGTCGCCCTTGGGAAGAAAAAGCCCCTAGATGACACTGTTCAAGTTTTCTCCCTACAATTATGCAATGTGCAGAATTTTGGTTTTCGTTAATTAAGAACTGCTGCGGTCCGGGTAATCATGGCTGTTCACATTCAATGCGGCAAGCAGCATAGCCAAAGCACATTCAACCCGTCTGTACTGCGAGTTGGCGAACAGGGAAGTAAGGATGGGGATTCCGTTTTCCTGTCCGTTCCTAATTCCACCTAGAGAATAGGAATTCCGCTCCGTTCTGACCGAGCCGGATTTGGAACGCTGGAATTCCGAATTGGAATATAAGCATCAAAACGGAATTCCGCTTGAAAAAATTCCGCTTTTTGCACGCTCAAATTCCCACTTTTTGCTAATAATTGGCGCACTCGAACTTGTAAACGAAAACGCAAAATCTTGTTGAGATAACTAAAGCCAGTGTAATGAGGTTACACTGTTACACGTTATAAGTCTAACCTCAACACACTCTAACCTCAATTATCTTAACAAGATTTTGCGTTTTCGCATTCTCTGGAATGCTTCATGGACTTCGCGAACTGACGTCACAGTAACTGTGAAATTTACGGGTATGATCACGCGTGCAGCCTACGATCACCAAGTAGGATTTCCTGACAGAGATACTACTGTGCTATGAAGTTACAGTAGATTCCGAGTCTTTAAAAGCAAGCTCAGCTGTAGAAAGTATTAGGGCACGAGTGTGCGTTGGACAGACCAGGGCGTCACCGACGTGTGTATTACCATTAGATGGGAAATTCATTCTCGAATCTTTAGGTTCCGTCAGCATATTTCGAGCTTGGCGTCCGTTGTGGATGTGTAAGCGAGGTCGCATCGTGTTCGCCCATAGACCGCAATGATAAAGGCGGCTGGATTGCACCGAACCTGCACTAAATCACAAGCACGTGTGAGAATCAAACATCAAACTGAGCTTAACATTGCAGCTCCCCTCTCTTGCCGCACTACATGACTAAGTTATGTATACTGCACTGTGACCAGAGGCCCAGGGTAAGCAAAGCTGAACAGAGACGGACCAGTGGTGTTCCGTTTATTTTGATTCGTAATTGAAAACGGCCAAATTTGACGGTTTCGAAATACCGATACAACAATTTAAATTACAAATTCTGGGTTGACCATTTCGATATTAATCGAAATTGAATCGGAATTGTAGAAACGTGGCGATATTCTAATTCACAATTCAAGATGATGGTAATGAGGGTGGGTACGTTATCCCCTAGCTGCAACTCCTCTTAAGCATGGCTCCGAAAAACCTCGAACCCGAAGAACGCTTTCCCCTCACAGCTTCGCACCCGAAAAGCACCTGCCCTTAAAATTACATCCTTATCCCCGAAGAATCATGGTCCCGGGCAGCTTCGACCCCTGACAGTCATGAGCCCTAATAACTTCAGCCCCAATGATCACTTTGCCCTAAAAACATTTCCTCCGAAAACAAATTTGAAATTTCCGTGACCATCTGTTGTATAGTTTGGACGTTGAACTTGCCCTCCGGGTCCTCCCTGAGTAGTTCAACTGTGACTTAGCGGACCTATTTCTTGCAGCTCGAACCGTGAGAGGGAAGGTTTTTCGAACTGGGTTGCCGTTGACCGAAGCACCTCGTACTGGATAACTTGAGCGGCAGACCGTTGGTTCGATCGAATCGATGCATATCATTTCTCATAGTATCATTCTGATTTGCGCTCTTTCTTCGAGTTGTGGTCCTTTGGTAACTCTACAAAACATCCCTACTGGTTGACTGATTATTTTCTGTTACATTCAGCTTTTGTGCTGCGGAAGACGAATTGTCGGTCCCGGCCAACGAAAAAGTTGGCTCGGCTTTCGAGAACGCAGCTTTTGTTTCTGGTGCCAACACCAAGCCGAGCTTGGTTTCGTTCGTCAGGTCATCCAGATGAGGTAATATGATGTTCATTAGGGATTCAGAGAAGCAATCGTTAAAAAGTTTTGACGGTGCAGTGACCAGGTGCTTCTCAGAAAACGTGTGTAGTGGGAAGCGTTATTCGGGGAAGGTGGTCCTCGGGTCATTATTCGAATCACCGGCCCCGTACCTGGAACCCTAACAACAATCTCCCCTAACGAATGATAATAATGACCGCCAGTTAAAAGCACGTGGAATGCACGTGGGTATGTCATTTTGGTGCCTTATGAAACACCGCTTGTGCTTGATCGGTGCGTTGGTCCATGCTACACAGCCGTGCAGCAATCGCAATGCGTACGTAGGGCCTCGCGAAGGAGCTGCATTTCGTCCTCGTACGCGCAACCAACACCCGGTGGGCCTCTCTAGGGCTCTATTTCTGAACTGGAGTTCAAGTTTACGCTAATGTGACGAATAGTGGCTCCGTCGTAATGCATAACACTCCGTTCTGACGGCAGCCCTCCGTACTGGATACCTCGAGAACGACGTATTCTAAACAAAATATCGGAGGGTTATTCGAGACGCTTGACCATCTCATGCCTGGTACCTAACAGAAATGCCAATTGTATGGAAACTGAAAGAACAAACACTATCGCAATAATTCAAATAATTTCAATTGTCGTCGAAAGTGGTATTTGAATTAATCGTGATTGATACTCCAGCCAGTATGAGGTATCTGCAAACAAATTGCTGCTGCGCTAGGGATTTAGATTAATCGTAATTGCAATTGAACTTGAAAAAGTCATATCGGAACAACACTGAGACAGACAGAGGACGTGTAATATACAATATCCTCCGGAGTCTACACGCCTAGAGCAAGCCCCGATAGACTGGCATACTTACGGAAGAAAGACGGGAGGAAAAGGGAGAGAACCGGGAAGGAAGGAAGAACTTGCGAGCGCAGGGCAGAAGAACCTTCGACGACAAATTGCAGTTTCTCAAGTTCACAGAGCTTCGGTTATCAAAGTAAAGATACGGAGGAAAAGAGAAAGAGAAGCTGAAGTAAAAAAATCAATCTAGAATTATTCAGAATATATACCAGTGTATTCAGCAAGAAGCACACAGGTCGTAAGAAGACTCAAAAAGTAGAGACGGCAAAATATCGTAGCAAACTTAAAAGTACAGAACTTGAAGCGTAAAAACATTTTAGGCGATTTTTTCTTTTTGTGTTCTGGACTATTCGGAGAAGAAGTTATGAATCTTTTCCTGGAACCTGTTCTCGGGCTCTTCGATGCCAGGAGTCTCGTGAAACTGCATGTGTTCTCTTCCGTTCATGCCCTTCCGCGATGCTGGCTTACCATCGACAAGGCTAAGTCGTTTTAACGGAACGTGCAAAACACGACCTAAATAATGGCGTGTAAAACAAAACTCGATATAATAAACTCATAAAAGAAATTCGACAATATACCGAGAATTTCACAAAAACTTGAGGTAACAAAGCTGTGAAATTTTAGAAATCAAATCGAATAAACAATTCCGAATAAATTTTGAGAAGCTCAGAAATCAATTTTTGTGCGTTGAAGCACTACCCGCAGACAGTCACGAGACCGGTTGGCCTCGCCTGCGCAAGTGACTAGTCAAGCGCATCGTGTTATGGTTGATACGGCAACGTTGTGAGGTGCTACGCTAGGGACGTATCCGTTAGTGTAAAAAAGCTTTGCCAGTCACATGTACATGGGACGCCGGCCGGACACGTAACTGTCTGTGCGAGGTGCTTCGGCTTACAACAATGCGCTTGACTAGTCACCTGGTCTAGTCACGAAATGCTGAGACACTGTGCAGTCCAAGCGACATTAAACCCCAAATGATGTAAATAAACACAATAATGCGGAAGAAATGTGAGTTCTCCTACAACTCTTTCATCAGCAGTGTTCCCATCGTCCTTACCAAACATATATGTCAGTGCTTTCTGTTGTCCTCTCTA
Organism: Ramazzottius varieornatus; assembly: GCA_001949185.1. Lineage (NCBI taxonomy): Eukaryota > Metazoa > Tardigrada > Eutardigrada > Parachela > Ramazzottiidae > Ramazzottius > Ramazzottius varieornatus. The sequence continues at coordinate 632,821 of BDGG01000002.1, forward strand.
TTCTGTCAGGTATCCCATCTCTAGACATCCCTTTCTTAGAACGATCTCTTGTCTTATCTACTTATCATGCATCTACACTAGCCGAGCGAACATCAGCCACACCGAGCACTCCGCAACTTCTGCCACCATCCATCCATATGGAGGATGATTACTGCACATCTATATTTACTAACCACATGGAAGACTAGATTCATGACCTGGAAACCGCTGCACACATTCCGATTCACCGACCTCGCTATAACACCATGCTATATACACGTTACACAGCATCGACCTCTCCTTCGTCAAGATAAACATCTTGAACGTTCGACTATAACGAACTGGAAAAATCTTCTTCACATACAAATCAGTCGATATAGGACTTATCTGGACCAGCTGCCGAGGGCACTGCCATATCTTTCACGGCTTCTCAGATATCGGACACACTGATTTTACAATCGAACGCGGCATCGATGGTCGCCTGGTCTTCGTCGTTTTTAATTGACAAGTTGTCCGCTTCTTCTTCCTTCGCGTCACGAATCTCGCTTCGTATATCTCCACCAACATCTCCGTCTTTGTTCGACACTTCTTCGTCCCGGAACTTGTAATAGCACGCATCACTCGTCTTCTCTGGTTGTAGTAGTCGAAATGGATTTGATCGTCTGGAGTTCTCTCTCGACCGTCTTTCTTTTTGACGGGCGCGATGGATGGACGTGGTTGCGTACCCGGTTCGACTCTTTGCTGCTTTGACTTCCGCCTTCCTACTTCTCTTCTTTGTCCGCATGTCTGTGAACCTCTTGTTTGGATTCCTTGGTGTCAAGGTAATATGGACGTGTTGAGTGGGAGAATGCTGCAGTGGAGGCCCAGCTTTCTGCGACTACACAACGGTCGAGAAGGGAGCGCTAATGAGCTGGAGGAGCGGGTGAGTGGCTTCTCGGAGGAGCTGTTCAGTTGTATCGACTACTTGCCTGGACGTTCGGCGACTCTCTCGCGTCTTCCTCGAACGGCACGGCCGGTTTAGCACGACAGAGGGTCCAGTGGTTGATGAGGTCGATCGAAAAGCAATTTCGGGATGGAAATAAAGAAGGTTCGGCGAAGCTAAAATGAGCTGTTTTAGCCGTTCTTAGCTATTTAATTACTTCTGAACTATTATCTGTACAGGAGGAGTAAGCATGTGTGACCCAGTGAGGAAATGTGTGACCCAGTAGTCTCAGACGGCGTGACATGTATCAAGTATGCATTATGTTAACAGAAACACTTTTTATGTAAGATAGACAATGTAATTCTGTAAGTTTTCGTTACGTCATGGGCTTTATTTAATTACGAGTGTCTCATGCTTTTCTATGGATGCGCCGTCTGAGACTAATGGGTCACACATGCTTACTCCTCCTGTATCGATGTTAGATTCGAACTACGGAAAACCATTCTAAACTGACTGAGCGAGCTTAAGTAAAATTATCTTCACTAGATTTGCTTCATACCGACAAGAGAAGCTCGTCTGATGTATATCGGCGTTGCCGTGGCTGGACTATTTTGCAGCAGATTGGTATCCAATATCAATACACCACCCTGAAAAAATTAGAGTATTCTGACCGACAAATTGTTTTATCAGTTTACGATACTGACTGATCAAATGAGGAAACCTTGAAAAGCTTGAAAGATAATGTCGGTGTTTTACGTGCCAGCAGATGTGGTACTTGTCGGCGTCAGTGCTATTGACGATCCACGCACTACGTTCTTGCGCCTGCATGAGCGATGCTTGACCGGAACCAAGCGCCGTCCAGTCGTACAGTACTGTAATGCTAAACGAACTTCGCGAATTACGTCACAGTGAGTGTATACTGTATGCGTCAACCCTACGTGTGTTGTGACGTCGATTCGCGAAGTTCATGAAGTATTACAGCAGTTTCTGTCCAGAATAATGTTACTTCCGGTCGCAGCCTGCCTGGTGGGTGGCTGTGGCACAAAACGAATGAAACAAGGAAAAAGACAGAACTACTTGAGCCAGCTTTCTACTGTGCCTGCCACACTGCCGAGAAGCCATATTTGCTTTTCGCGAAGCCAGGTTGTTTTTCAAAAGATACCATAATACCGGCATTCGAAGAACCTAACCGACAGTGCGGTAATATATTTGCCGGCAAAGACAGCTGATAGTGCAGAAGTATGGTCTGTCGATGACGAAATCTTTTGGCTTAAGGCACATATGATGACGTAGACCATAACGGCTTGGTTGAATTTGTTTTGCAAATTCAAGCTCAATCAGCCGAACAGTATATTAACCCTGCGTCGCTATACCAGGTGAAATTCTACGGCTTACCTCATTAGAACTGTTTCGTAACTCATGTTTCCGGCTTGCACAGCACGTGTATAGGTTTTATGCTGTGCTTTTATCCACGAATTATGTTCGGCCTAATATCGCTGCACAGAATTCGAAATTCTGTGCAAGCTGAGTTGATTGAACTATTGACCACTTAGGTCGAAATTTGAAATTTCAGTGGAGTGGAGCGTGATCAGACCAATCAGCGAATTGGACTCTTCCCAAAACTACTGCTAGAAAACGCGAACAAAGCCTGGATTTATCCGATTAAGGGATAAGTGACAGGTCTTGCGAATTACAGTTCCCGGCTGAACTCGCGCAGCGTAATATCGCTTTATCTTTATTTTCGGTGCCGGAAGTGTCGAAACCGCGAAACCGTTTTTGCACAGAAACCTGCACAGCACAAAATTATGTGATTTTATGTAATTCAGGGCCGAAACATGACTTGCGAAATAGGTCTATTGACAAGTCGTACATTCGGGCACTATCTGTCTTTGCCGGCAAATCAGTTTGTATGGCCGCCACTGGGGCCAAGTGACTACCATCTATAAAATTAGGGCGCTCTTGACTGGGTTTTCGCTCACCTTTGAAACCAGATTATCATGAGCTGGTAACCATTTTGCTTCTCCTAAAAAGATCACCGGCCGGAAATCCGTATTTTAGAAGTCAAAATTGCAAATAAACTGGGTTAGGTGCAGACGCGAAATTGCACCAAACTTCAGCACGTTTTAGGGCTGCACCCAAATTTGGTTTTTTTCAGTTTTGCATTGAGGTCCTGCGGTAATTTGATTGCAAACAATTAGAACAGGGACCTGGCTACAGAAAAAGTGGCTAAAAGTATGAATCCCCTGTTCGAGACAAGAGCAGCAGTTTTTGCCGTGGAAGAGGGTTTCCCGGCAAAATGGCCAAATTTGAAGGTTGTAATTCATTTGCGAAGTTTTTTGGCATTTCTGCAATAGTTTGTGGCTTGAATAATGACTCGGACAGTTTTATAGGCGCTAAGCTACAATTGCGGATCGATAATGGAGTATAGAACGGTAGCGATAGCTTTTTGTTCGGGACAAAAAATATCTTCCCCACCGGAATCCATACTGATGAACTTTGCCGAACTTTTTCTCAATCGATTTGGATGCAATCTATCCCAATGGAAACCCCTTGAAAAGTTGTATGAGAAGTGTGGAGGATGGAACGTACAAGAGGTACGCGAAATTTCTTATAGCGCTTTGTGTCCTGCGGTAGTCACTTGGCCCATCCGCACTGCAGTTTGGTTTTGCGAATTTTCTAAACATTAATTTTCATAAACCGGCAAGTGTCATGGCTGAGTCAAAATGATGGACGGAAGAATATCGAGCCTCGACGTACCATTAAGGTAAATTTTACGATCACTTTGCAGCGCCATCAATCCTCTGCGGCAGAACGCAACGAGCAGGCGGTGCAGAAGAGCCTTCGTGCTTCACATATTCCGCTTGGGGAACGGTCCGCGGGTGTACGGTCTTGTTCGCAACCTCTGTGCGTTGCATCCTATACTGTGTACCATGCTGTTTTTCAGGAAGAACGGTAGACGATGTCGTGATGTCGCAGACGTACTGCACATCTTCAGATGCGCGCCATCTTACTAAGCCGTACAAGACGACGGGAGGTTCTTGGCACCCTCTTTCCCACATGCAAGTACCGTGTGGCGATTGGAACGCGACATTCTTCTGAGCCCACCCAGCTAATGAATGAAATGATCTCTTTCCGACGTGACGTTGGACGACGCAAGTCGTCAACCGATTTTACAAGAAGCTTTCTCCTGCTTTGTGTGCGTCATTGTGAAACTATAATAAGGGTCGAATTATGGATAATTGGCCCTACTCGTGCCGGTGGTCTGGACGAAGAGCCATTTTTTGAAGTGAAAGTCTTCAGAAACGAACACAAGTATAGAACATGTGCGCTGCGTGGTCTTTCGGTTTCGATGAGTTGGTGCGATTCGTTGTACTTATTCTACGTACAAAATTCCGAAATGACCAAGAAAAATACCATCGGCCGTATTTGATTGAGGCCAGCCTATGGGGACTGAGAGAAGGGCGTCACGCAAGTTCCTGCTAACAAGCAAATTAGCTCAATTCCAGAGTTTCCCTCAGTGACTCTTGACAGTCCCAATTACGATCCGAAGTTTGTCGGATTAACGGAAATACGTCACTGCGATTGGCTAGCTTCAACATCTACAAGCCTCGTACAGTTCCTTTGTGTAAGTGTCTTACAGTGGGGCTTAACATTACGGTACTCACGTTCCTGGAGGCAACAGAGCTACACTGTGAAACGCCTCTTAAACAGACTTCCCAACATCATCTTCCCTCGTGTACCGCAGTTCCTCACGCACTCGTAATTATGCGGTCGTCACGTCAGACGAAGTGCCTTTCATCATCAGCAAAGATTAATCGCTCCTTGAAATGTTTCTGGGAATTTTAAGTATTGTGAAAATATCCCCATGAGTCTTTATTGGTCATTGTGGTAGCATATTTATATCGTATTCCTGTTAAATTTTACTGCTCGTCGGCGTCAGATTCTGGTAAGGAGTAACACCACAAACGAAAAGTACAGTCAAAAGTCGTGTTGCCCAAAGTGGCGCACCCTTCCACCCAATAACAGCGATGACGTGCGATGACGTGCGCCACTGAAGGTAAGAATCTCGTGCGGTTTGTTTGCGGGTCTCTCAATTGGTTTCTGGGGACAACAGCTGCTGCCAACGTTAAGTAGACACATGGTATCGCATGAGGTTTCTCATTATGGCACCCTGTCGACACAGATCGTGTGTATATCAATCCGCCCGGTTCTGAGCACCTGCTGTGCCGTACTCTACGTTGGCATCCGGTGTATTTCGAGTTAACGCTTTTGATATTTCCGGCAATGCTTCCTGCACAGTCCGTCATCAATCGGAGAACTTCCCGAAAACACCTTTCTGAACATAGAGATTAAGATCTGCCACCAACAATCATAATTTATGGTCATGTGCGAGACCAATGGGGCATTATCCAGATTGATGTGACTTGCCACCATAAAATAAGGATTCGTCTACACTCAAACGAGGTGTCAAGCCGCGCATGTTAATCCGACAAGGCAATAAGCCGATTAACGAGAAAACTCATCTGTCCTTATAACAAGCCAGATCGTGCTGAAAAGTGTAACCTCCGGCATCTCCTTATTTGTTTTGAGTGGGTTGGAAGGAGGGAATTCGTCAACGCCTGGTAAGCCTCTTTATGCCTAATCCCTTGTTCGAAGTTGTACACACCGAACTTGGCCGTAATCTCTGTCGAAACCTATCCAATGCTGTTCATCCAGTTTCAGTTGTACTGAGCGGATACAGCTTCCGACTTGGTGGTAGCCTGCCGCCTTTTATGCGCGACACTTTGCCAGAGGGATCAACCCTGCATGGCACTCGATAATGGCTTCGTGGAGCCATTTCATCTAACGCTATCTCCAAAAGCTATTACGCCGTACTGATCAGTCTGAATCTCGCCGCACTTTGTGGCCTTCTGTGTCGTGTTGGCCTGCCGAGGGACTTCCAGGTTCCCAGAAACTGGTCCGAATTGCTGGTTCTTCGCCGGTAAGCTCTTTTCTGTAATCTTGATATCCATTGAAATCGATCGGTAGTGTATAATGTACCTGTTAAAGTGTGACAACACTCACGCACCTCGCTGCCTTTCCGGGGTGGTTCAATGGTGAAGGTGAAGTACCTGTAGTTGGCTCGGGGATAGCCAGCTGCAGACGTCGCTACGGAATGAGTGGACTGCTTTACCTCTGGGGAAGAAAGTGTGGACAATTCACAAATTAAACTGCTGATCTCTATTAATATTTGAATTTGCCCTACCTTACTTAAGCTTATTCCGCAACGTAAAATGGGTTGCGGATTTTCAGCAGCAAGTTCCGTCACATGAACGATAAGTGAGTGAATCCGGGAGAGTAGTGTACGTTTGCATACATAGCATAACGAGTCCCTGGTTTTCCGGGAAGTTCTCCAGGTCCGTCTGCATCTATTTTGAATCTTTTTTATTTTGAATCTTGACTAAACAAACAGTACGAAGAGCGTGGTTTCTCTTTGCTCAGTGTACAACTTTGCTGACATACATCCGCCTACGTCACAAAGCCTAAGAAGCCTGCGCATAGCTCGTGACGTATGGTAAGCAAAGTTGTACGCTGAGCAAAGTAAGACCTTGGTCCTCATACTTAGAATAGTATGTCTACTGTTAATTGTACTGCAGCCGCATCGGAAATCAGGCAACTGCCGTGTAATCCCGCAGTTTAGTTGAATATCCCGGATCATCTTACTGACTATCTATTTCGCCCCAGGCGTCGGAACCTCAGCTGCTGTAGTGAGGGGGTTTCATGCGGAGAGCTATCCGTCAACAGCCTCTAGAGAATGAGCAACAACAGCAGCAGCGAAGTGGACAGCGCAAAGGGAGCAACGACTCTTGTGCCCCAGCAGCTCCCTCTGGAATATCGCGTCATCGCCTCCATCGTGCACATAATCATCTTCATCATCGGCTTCTTCGGCAATATTTCCGTTGTGATCGTTGTGCGGCGGACCAAATCTATGCATTCCCCCACCTACTGCTACTTGGTGAGCCTTCTCTCAATTGGCAAACAAGCACGACCAAATCGTTTTTCAAGTGGCGCAGTCTTCTGAAGCCAATAAAACAGCGTTCGTGAGCCCCTTTTGGAGAAAACAGTCTCGAAACGCTCTTTTTGTAGTTAGCGCACAGTCTATCGTCAACCGAAAGTACAAACTGCGCCACTTTTTAAACCGATTCTGACCATTATTCCAAGTGGCGCTCATTGCCACGAATATTGGCTGAAAGCGTGCGTCACTTGGAAATCAATCGGATCGAGTTGGTTTGAGGAGCTCTCAATTAGTATGTTACGTTCGATAATCAGAGCACCACGCAGGTCGAGCGCTGACATTCGCGCTGACATTTGAAATGAGTTGTTGAGGTCACGAACTGTTAAGGTCTTCCAACGACGGCTGAAAAGCCCTGGGCGGTGTTTTATTTGTTCACGCTTGTCTAATTTGCTTAAAAGATATAATTGATGTTGAACTGGCGCTTCTGAATGCACGATCGCACTTGGAAATGCGTTGTCTGGAGCACACAGCGTGGAATGAGTGTTTATCCGCCTATTTGGAAAAAAAGTACAATAACGCTACCGTTGATGGAGTAGGAAGGTCACTGTCAAACCGTTTCATCTGTACAGTGATCAAAAGCCTTCTGCAAATTCAATTTCTGCACGCTACACACAAAAGACATATCACCAGGCACTTGAGCGGGATGTGTGCTATTGGTATTCCGTCAAATAGATAAAACGCCTTTCCCGTTGAGTAACGAAGCCAGCTATGGCAGGAAAAGAATTTCCCTTTGTCATGCAAACCACTTGCTCCGCTTCGTCGTAAGTTTAATTAGATTTTGACCGATCAGTTTTGAGTGGAAATCCTTCTGTTGATGTCAGTAATCACCCGTTTTGCAGCTTGATGATTTACATGACAAGAGCAGCTCTCGTGTATGCCACGAATCCTATATCTCGGCTGTGCGTCCTGGGTATAGCAACTCGCAATTTGCGGCTTTCAAAGTAAGCTGGTTGGGAGTCCTAAAGCACGCAGCAAACACAGAAAAGAAATAGCACCGACAAACGAATATCCCACAGGCATGACCCTGAATAATTCTGCATGGCAAGTCTTCTCTGGTCGAACATCGGGTTTTGATCAGTTGCCTCAAGGGTATCGACCGATGACATCCCTGTTGACGTTGGGGCAAATGAGAAGCCAATTAATCAAAAGGCATGTACTACCCGGTATACTTCTGTCCGTAAAGTCAACTTCTTAGAAAGGCGAGATACCAACTGAGCAAAGTGTGCCAAACGGCCCACAAAAAGGCATCGATCGCCTGGACGATGCATGCAACGTTTCTGTTTGACAAAGAAGTGGTAAAAAGTCCGAACGGACGATGGGATGAAACCAAGTTAGCGTAAAAACTAAGAGGGGCATGAAGAACCTGCGTACTCGTACTTAAACTGCATACCAACCGCTCCGTTTTCCCTGTAGGTGTCGCTGGCAGTCGCTGATCTCTTGGTGGTTGTCTCGGCTATTCCGGAGGCCATCATGTCGCACCACCTGTACGCCGGCCAATGGGTCCTTGGCCACGCCGGATGCAGTGTGCTCATCTTCGGAAACTTCCTCGGGATAAACGCCAGCAGTATCAGGCAAGACCTTAAACTTTACCTTTTCTTTTGTCTTCAGTACCAAAGACATGTTTCTTGTAGTATTTTCTGCTTTACCATCGAACGGTACATCGGTAAGCTCTATCATACTTGTGCACAGAAGCATTATTTGCAAGCACGGCAAATGATGTCAGATGGTTTTCTAAGTGGCACACTCTGTCAACCGTCAACACTGAAACCGTGCGCGACATGGAAAGCGATTTCGTCAAACTGGATTGCGTTCTCCAGTGGCGCACTTTTTCAGTATGGTAAACCGAAAGCTCGCGCCAAAGAAAATAAATGTTGCCGAGCTCCTTTGCCGAGGTGCGATATGTCAAAATCTATTCGACTGAATATCCGGTTACAGGTATCTGCCATCCGCTGCGAGCCCAAAAGATATGTACCAATAGTCGGGCCATCAAAATCATCATTGCCACATGGATCTTCGCAGTGTGCTATTCCGTGCCTTGGTTAGGCCTGGCCGTCACGAAAAAAGTGCCGGTGGTTGGTTACCCCGGTATGGAGCAATGTTCCTTCAGACTGGGAAGACGGCATTACGTCTACTTCTTCATGGCGGACATCGTTCTTTTTTACGTCCTTCCTCTGTTGGTCTCCATCGTTCTATACGTGCGCATCGGCCTGGCCCTCAAACACAGCAGTAGGATGAAAACAACAGCCAGTTTGCCGAAACCCAACTCACTGCAGCTCATCCAAGCGCACAGCGGACGTGGATCACCACAACTTCGCTATGAAAATAAAGACTACGCCCGCAACATCCAGGTAAGTTCGTATTTTACGCGCAGGTGGCGCTGCAGACGTTGACTCCCGGTCCTCTTCATCGATAGGTGGTAAGGATGCTGGTCATCGTCGTCATCCTCTTTGCCGTCTTATGGCTGCCTTACCGAGGATTACTCGTCTACAATTCTTTTGCATTGCCATGGCTGGACATTTGGTATCTCCTGTTTGCGAAGGTACGGTAGTTTTCATCTATGTAAACCAATGTGATCTCCGTAGAAAAGTCGTCACATCATCCTTGCAAGGTTATTTTATTTTCAGACATTAATCTACATCAACTGGTACGTGTCTGTCGAGATGGTCTTCGATTAATATTTGCGCGTTGAAATATCAGAAAGAACATTGATGATTTTCTCACTTTCAGCGCGATCAACCCATTATTGTATAATGCGATGAGCAAACGCTTCCGCCACGCCTTCCTTTACCACATTTTCTTGCGACGGAGAAGTAGGCGACTGTTTGTCAAAACTAGGCTCAAGGCTCAAGTTTTTATCGCGATGTTTCTCTGCGTAGGGTCGCTGGAAGACCGACTGGAATCACGAAGCGTTGTCTCGAGGTCTGTCCTTCACGCCCAGTCCTTTCGGGCGACACAGTCGAGATTTCCGGACGTGACTAATGGATCGCCGGGGAGAACGCCAAAGAGCGGGGCATGGACGTCAAGTCGTAACGAAAAGCATGGGCAGTCCCTTTCACCATCACACGTTCAAGGGCAGATCTTCGACGAACAGACGGCATTCTTACAGCCACAGTAGCCACTCAACAGTAGAGCTTGGCAGCACCGTATCTGAGATTTCTCCTGCACAACGTGACTTTTCAAATGGATCAAAGGTCATCTGTGTTCACGTGGCTATTATCCGGTGTAATCCTCTTAGTAAACTAGACTAATTTGCACTCGATAGCTCAGCATACAGACTCGACCACATCCTTCTCCCAAGTGGCGCACGATTCTGCCCAATAACACTGGAAAGGTGTGCCACTCTGGAAAACAATCAGGCTCGCCAGCAATGCCCAACATCGTGCTTTCAAGTGGCGCAGATATCCATCCGCTATCACAGAGAACGTTCGCCACTTGATAAAGCGATCTCATCAGGTTTGTTTGCCGGACCTCCGTTTGTGCATGATCGAAGCACTGGAATGTGCTTTGGCGTTTTGGCCACATGCTACGACAATGAATATCTTATGATTTAACCGAAACCTGACACAAATTAAAGATGGTCAGGTTCAGGATAGCTAAGCTTATCAAGTGTATTCTAATCGCATATTCCAAGCTGGATGTCCTGTTCGATGGAATCTCTCTTCAGGCAATATATTGCCGCTAGGCTTAATCTAATTAGGAGCCTATCCTTCAGGAAGATCACTTTGTACGAGGCTCATCTACTCGTTTGCGCCACTTGTGCGTCTGTACCAGGAAAAAAGGATGGTGAAGAGACCGGATAGATCTTCTCTACTCTAAAAGCATTGGATTTTTAATTCAATCCTTTAAATAAGCCATTCGGAGCCTACATTATCGCGCAGAGTAGCCAAGACAGTCGTGATCTTTCGCTCATCCAGCAAAAGATTCACATCTGTTCTACGCACCCACAAGCTGCACAAAGTATCAATAATCTCTCTCTTGGGTGTGGCTACATCTGTGCATTTGTACTGACATCAGTAAGATCAGGGTTAACGAGCTGGGATAAGCGGCTTGGGATTCCGGTCGATGCTCTCTCAGCGTTGACCCACCTACAAAGCCGCCTATTAGTTTCCAGGATCAGAGATATGGCAACAGCTGGAGGTCTTAACATTGGGTCCCTCCCGGAACGATAAGTGTTCGCACCGCGATGAAGGGAAGAGATTTGGACAGACTTTACGTACGCTCGTCTGGTGACATTAACTTTACCGCTTCCGGTTTTTACTTGGTCCCCAGGGTAGTAATTTAACCCAGCCTGTCCCTTTTTTGTGGCTTTGCGGCTTGGAAACCTATCGGTCCGATTCGGGAGTTTCCTGCAATTGTTGACTCATATCTGACACGATTCCGGGTTTTCAAATCCCTTGAGGACTCGGTCATTTCCAGTTCGGCAATGGCGAACATTAGCGTGCCCGGTAACTTGACCAAAGGTGTGCCGGAAAGTTACCCACTGGATTATCGGATAGTAGCCACGGTTCTTCATTCCCTTATTTTTATCCTTGGGGTCGTCGGGAATGTCTGCGTGGTCATCGTCGTCCGGAGGACGCCAAGCATGCGAACACCTACGTACTTCTACTTGGTAAATACGACTAGCCACACATACCTAGTTGAGTCACAACTCGCCCAGTCGATTACTCTTCAGGTATCACTAGCCATCGCCGATTTGGTTGTGCTGGTCTCTGCTCTGCCAGAAGCCGTTTACTCCTACAATATTTACAAGCGCCAATGGAGTTTCGGACGCTTTGGCTGTTCTTTTTGGGTCTTCGCGAACTTCCTGGGGATTAACGTTAGTAGTACCAGGTAAGATCAGTAATCTATTTTTGCCGCCGGCAGAAAGAAACAGGATATAAATGGCAGCCGGCAAATCAAACATACATACGATTTCTTAAATGACGCACGCTTCTAGCTAGTAAAACTGCGTACTTGCGCCACTTAATAGTGCAATCAAACTCGACTCGACATGTCTTTCAAGTGGCGCATGCTTCCAGCCAGTAACATCGAAAGTGTGCCCAACTCCGAAAAGCAATCGAACACGACAGGTGCGTGCTTTAAAATGGCGCACGCTTTCAGCTAATCATATTGTAAATGTGCGCCACTTAAGATGGCGATCTTGAATGTTTCGTTTGCTGATCTCCCAACGCGTGTTCGCTCACCTGTATCAATATACTTTTTTCAGCATTTTGTGTTTTACTGTGGAGCGATACATCGGGATTTGCAAGCCACTCCTCGCCCAGAAAATGTGCACGATCTCACGCGCTCGCAAAATCATAATGGCGATCTGGTTATTCGGAGTGATATACTCTAGCCCGTGGCTCTTCCTGACTCAGACCAGCCCTTATCCAGATCATATGCATATGGAGTACTGCCACTATCGTCTGACGCGCAAAGAATACGTTTACTTCTACCTGGCCGACATTGTCCTGTTCTATGTTTTGCCATTGCTAGCATCCATAACTCTCTACGTTCGTATCGCTGTCGCACTCCGCATTAGTATCCTCCATATGCCGGGGAAAGTTACCATCACCCGAAGTTATTCGCCTGCAAGCAGTAACAGCAACCTTGCGCGTCCCCTTACTGTACGTTCCCCGCAGGCGTGGAGAAAACATAATTATCGAAATACCGACGAGAAACGAGCTGTCGTACAGGTAAGAAAAACCTTCGGCAAACAAACTCCCCAAAATCGATTCCACGAGCGGCTTTCAGACTGTATCAACGAGAAAGTGCGCCACTCAGAAAAGGAGTGAAACCAAACGCGACAGAATCGTTTTTTCAAGTGACGCGTAAGTCTCATCGCGGACATTGTCGACGTGCGCCACTTGCCGAAACAATTTCGTCGAGAGTGTTTGGCGTGCTACCAATAATTCGTAGCAAAAGATGATTTCAATTTTGATTTGATGGTTGACCCAATTTTCTTCTATTTGATTCATTGTTCTGACTGCAGGTTGTGCAGATGCTTTTTGTTATTGTCCTGCTGTTTGCCACACTATGGTTTCCATATCGGGCGCTTCTAGTTTACAATTCCTTCGTATCAAAACCATACCTGAACCTGTGGTACCTCCTGTTCGCTAAGACGACAGTTTTCATCAACTCTGCCATTAACCCTCTGCTGTATAATGCGATGAGCAAGCGCTTCCGTCGGGCTTTCCTTTTAATCGTCTTTAAGAAAGGTAACATGCATGGTCTTCGGCTGATCTGTGCCACGTTAGAGGAGCCGTGTGTAAGCTTGAACGCAGCGCACGTGTAGGCGATTAGCGTTTACTCGCCACGCACTTCATTTGCCGAATCGTCATTAAAGCCCTCTTCTTCACAGGTGGCTCGTCGGAACCCACCTGGATGCAGATGTCTACATCGTCAGCCCGGACAAGCCGGCTGCTGCGTGCTACTTCCCGCTCCATGTCGGAAGTGTCTTACTCCTGCGCGTCCAACATTGGCTTAGATGGAATATCTCGTCAACCACTACAGCTTTACGCCCATAAGATCAAAAGCACCAGTCCGACTAATGAGGTCACGGAGTCATGGACAACACACACGCCCAATCGAACACACTCACAGTCGTTTACAGGAACACAGTGTGCCAGGATTTGCCGACGATCCATCACCTGGACTGATCTTCAGCCCAACTCCCTTCTAAAACCTCCTTTCCAACGATCCCCTACGTAATCAACCTATCATCGTCCAGATAGTCTGGCCGAACCTATGATTAGTGCTTGTTCCTTCTAATGTAATGAGCTGCGCGTGAAATAATTGGCTTCGAAAGGCGTCTCAGTTGACGGGAGATATCAACGTTCCCGCAACTGTAAATTTATCCGTCCCCTCTTACACCGCGCGCGGTTTATAATCATTATTATTTCCACTTCCGATCCATTCAGTTATTCCTCACCGTAACAGGAAATTTGATTTAAGTTTTTACCAGGCGAAAGAATAGCATCCGTATTTCGACCGTGCGCACTTCCACACTGAAATATTTCTTCCCAGATTCTCCACTACAGAAACCGGGCTGAAGTTGCACAGTCGCACTTCCACCACAATTTATCAATAGCTTCAGAACTTCTTCCGCGTTTCTGTAGCCCTAACGGCATCTCCATAGTGTTTCTGTACCACAGAAACGCTTCCCTTGAAGTGTGAAAATGCATTGGGCGCAGGCGAAAGGAAATTAGCAGGTAACAGAAGCCTTTATTGGAGCGAATATTCGGCCGAGATTTCTGCGACATGAACAATCCTGGGAGTTAAAAGCAGGCATATAGTCCCCCTATCTATTCGAAGATTTTGTGGACAGCGGACAGAAAGTCCGGTAGAGGAGGTGGCGCAATGACGGGCGGACCACTCGGAGGCAGAACAGGTCCTGAAGGTGGGGTGGGTTGTCCGATAACCGGTGGGAGAGTCATGTCGGTACTACCGGTCGCAGGCGGGGTCACAGTGGGAATATTATTGAATGTTTGATCTACCGGACATTGAGGCTTATTTTTGCACTGGCTGCAACGACCGAGACAACGAATTCCCAGCGTGTTGGTGCGATCTCGAGCAATGGCGCACCGGACACTTTGCAGATCGGGAACTTCTTGGCCGTTGGTCATGCAGATGGTCGGTTGTAAAAAGACAGCGTAGCCGAAACCGTCACCGCCGGAATACGTGAAGGCCCCAACGAAGAAGCGCTTGTTGGCTTCGGCCATGAGGGCGGGATTGGCTGTGGTGGATGTTGTCCAAACAGCGCGTGGCTTTCCCCCGGAGCTTGGCCCGCGTCCGCGCCCACCACCACCGCGACCGACACTACTGGATCCGCCACCACGGCCACCACCGTAACCGTATCCATGATGGTGGCCCCAACCTCCGAAGTAGCCGAAGCCTCCGACGTAGGGGTTATAAAACGGTCGTGGGCAGACATTCGGTCGACCTTTGAGAAATTGAAAATTCTGCCAACGACTACATGTGCGTACGTCAACATTGTACCAAAACTCCTGCGTCTTACCGCTGTACGGGCTCAATGGATAAGTCTGGCAGGGACATCCGCCCAAACAGCGGACTCCGAGATCTGTCAAGGCAACCCAAAGTATGTAAAGTCGCTCTTGTCTGGTTGACATGGATCGGTCGGGCTTTAGAGAGACCCTGGCTTCTTACGTACTTTGACCTTGGGCGAACTGCTGTGCGAGGTTCAGTTCGCAGACGTTGGTGTAGCTCTTGCCATCATTTCCGCAAACAGCAGTTTGGGCAGCGGCTCCGGGTGGACAGACGCATTGTTGGGAATTCTGTGCTCGTACAGCTGAAAATAACAGTAGGACATGATTATAATCTCGTACTCAGTACTACCGCGACAAACTAGAGGAAACTCCATATAAATAACACAAAAATTGAAAAACAGTAAACTAGGATAAAACAGATAACGGTAACGGCTCATCACGCTCACCTTGAATCAACAACAGAACGACTGCGGCAAAGGCCAACATTTTCCTACTGTGCGAACAATCGATCTGCGCAGATTGAGAGGACCAGGATCACCCTCAAAAACGGCTTCTGCCAAAAAAGTCATCAGGTTTTATAGGCGTGGACCGCAGTTTCTGAAATGGGACCTCTTCATCGATGCCCGCAGTGTCACTCAAGCACTCCAGACCACCAGGAAACCAAGGGAGCACCACGGCTTGCAGTCACGTTCGTGCAAACCCAGCGCTTCTACTGTGACGTCTTTTGGCGTCAGCAAAACCAAAGGCCTGCCTTTCCACTTCTCCGCTTTTGCACAGCGACGCTCATTTCAAGTGGGCTGTTCTCCTAGGTTTTGTATTGTTTTATGATGGTGCAGTGGATAACTGTAGATAGATTTAATGAGTAATTTTCTCGCAGAAAGCATGTCGACGGTTCTCCGACAACGTCAAAGATAAACTAACTCGTAAGTGGAGACATTAGAGGGCAGTACTGAATTATTTAGGTCTCTACAGCGCGGCTAGCATTTGGAAGTCTTCCTTGTGTATTCATTGCATTTTTTTGGCAGTTCGAACTTGTTATTGTAAAGAGCTCTTTCGTTTCTTTGTCGTTGGGTTTGCGGCTCTTGAAGGCGACTTGACATCAAAATCTTAAAACTAAAGGCGACTTCTTTCGTCTTTTGGCCGGCGGACTCTTTGACGATGACTTATTTTAGGTGTTGGTGCTGGTCTCCGAACTATGATACTCGGTTTCCACAGCCCGCAAGGCACAGATCGATGTTTTCCTGGACGGTTTTTCCACTGTGACCGATTCTGAGCTTATACCATCAGATGCGGTGTGCAGAAGAAGCAAACTGATCGATAAGTAAACCATGACTGCAAAGAATTCCAACGGCTGCTTCGAATTCATAATGGCAGCGATAGAAGGAAACTAATTTATATCTACCAGGTTCAGCAGCTGTCTACTAAAGCCTACCGGGAGAATTTTCTGAAGGGTTTTACGAGAATGTGGGCTGAGAAGGCCCCTACACGATGCCAACGCTGTGGATTGGATGGTGAGTTTTTCAGCAGAGTGTGGCATCCAAAGTATGCCAGGCACTTCGAGGACTTCGGCAGTTTAGATTTTACCTGGCGCCAGCAACTGACCATGACCGAGAGTTTGGATTGCCATCAGGGCAATTTCGTTTCATTTTCCCACGATGGACTGATAAACACAAGGAAAGATTTATTTATATTCTTGCCATGAATTTCTAAAAGGTACTAATGAAACCTCCTGTCGAAAACTAGGAAAACTTTTCTACTCGAAAATTCTGTGGATTGCAGCGGCGGTGGTGCCTCCACAGCTGGAATGGTTTTGGGAAAGCCGGGTGCTGCTGGAATACTTGTCTGACCTGGCTCTACCGTCGTCGTGATGGTCGGTGGAACAGTACGGATGGTTTCCGGTCGTTGAGTCACCGGACAGTGCGTCTGCGGCTTGACTTTGCACTGCGCGCACGGACCCAAGCAGCGCGCTGCAAGAGTCATTGTACGATCGTAGGGGATGGCATATCGCGCCGACTGCAGGTCCGGAACTTCTCCGGAACTTGGTCAAGCATATTGGTGGTTGCTGGAAGACGGCCAAACCGAAGCCGGCCTTACCGCTGTAAGTGAAGCCACCAACGAAGAACTTTTTGTTGGCGTTCGAGACAGGAGTGGTAGCGACGGCTCGTTTCTGACGATGGAGAGCTCGCTCGGTCCAGCCTTCCGTATTCATGTCCTGAAACCCCTGTCCCATGAGGTGGTTGTGATGTTGATGACCGAACCAGTTGCCAAAGAAGCTGAAACCTCCGATGTAGGGATTGTAGAAAGGCTGAGGGCAGACAGTGACTAAATCTACGACATGACGAAAAAATTTCCTTTATAGTCGGAGATTAATAGTTGAGGATCAAGTGTGCACGTGCTTACTGGTAATGAAGCCAATAATGGTTCCCAAACAGCGAACCCCGAGATCTACGAGGAAAATATCGTTGCAATCGCAAGGTAAGTTTGTGTGACCCAGAAAGAGGAAGAGAGGGAAGACGGGGGACATACTTTGATCGGATTGTTGGGCAATATTGTAACGCTTAGGTAAACGTTACGTTTAGATTACAGACGTTGTTGTTGCTCTTGCCATCATTTCCACAGACGGAAGTGTGAGCAGCAGGTCCAGCTGGGCAGACACACTGAGATACATTCTGAGACGATGCCCCTGAAAGCGATTAGGTTACAACTGCTATGTGGAAATGGGTGTTCTGGAAACGTGAAGTTAGGGGCTTATCACCTTGTAAACAGATGACCCAAACTGCGGCCTGTCCGGTGATCGATGAAGAGGTCACTTTTTCAAAGTTGTGAGGTTCGCGTCGATGTAAAGTTGCACCACAGTAGGGGTACGTGGAAAGGAAAGAAGTTAGTCTTTCGCTTTTTGAATGGTTCTTTTTTTATATGGAGTGAAGGTGGGCGACCAAATGGTTTTTGTGCGTGAAGAAGATGTCCATTTCACGCTTCAAGTATTGACTCACGTCATTGTCCTCTCCAGAAACTGGAGGACCAACCGCGCGTCAAGCAATTCGAGGCACATGAAAACACCTTTAGGCGTGGTCAGCACGTTTCGTTTTTCGTGTCCCATCATTTTCGAAATTTCGCACTGTAACTCGGACTATACACTTTCACAGACCTGACAGAAACCTTGCCGGATCGAATGGTTTCGTCTGCAACCCTTCACTCGATAGCTTTGAATCTCTGAAATTTGTTTGAAACAATCGACATCATCGCGAAAGACGAAACTGGAAAGCTTTTTCTCGGAGTTCCAAAATGCATGCGTACTGTCTACGCTCATAAGAGCTCGCTGATGCACCACCGGTGGCAGCAGCGGATTGATTTTCACTTCTTTTCTGTCCACAGGTCCACACGAGGAGCTGTTATCATCGGCTCGGCAGCGATGATTCTGGCCACATTGTTGTTTCATTCTTGACCTGGAGTAGAAATGCTGTGAATGCAATTCTGCATATATCTGGCATGGCCAGCAACCATCATTCTCATCTGAGTTCGACAGAAGAAGCCGGGTTCGCTGTTGATCTGTTCAAAGCAGTAGCCAAAGGAACATCGGCAACAGAAAACATCGTCCTGTATCCATCTTCCGCGGAATGGCTGTTAGCAACATTGTACCCGGGGCTGCGCGAAGACTGCGGTGAAGACTTGTCGAGAGTTCTGCAGCTGAGTGGAAGATCTCTGACCGATTTAACCACAAAGTTGCAGTCGATAACAAGAAGTCCGGAATCTATGATCTCCTATAGGCTTCGAATAGCCCACCGTGTTTTTGCTGACAGCAGTACTCATGTGCGTTCGGATTACGCCAACATCGTTTCTGCTGCACTAAACGGTCTTATCCATACCGTTCCGTTTAAATCGGATCACAGAAAAGCTCATCAGACGCTCGTGAGTTTCGTAAAGGAGGGCACGGATGGACGCATGTCTGATATCAATGACGACCAATACGCAGCAAACACAAGTTTGATACTGCTCACGAGGGGGTTTAGCCTGTCCTCCAGTCTCAATTCCGAAACCGAAACGGTAGAAAGATAAAGAGCTTCCTCTATCGACTGGGACAGTCGTAACCGGCTCAAAACTATCCTGGAAAAGACAGCACGAAGCGGAAGTGACGTAAGAATCTGGGCGGTACATGGCTATTCCGTCTAATCAAGTGGTTTGATCAACTATTGGTTGATTGGTCTTTTGATTGACGAAACTGGACTTGCATTGGATTAGCTGGTATTCAGTACAACGGCGAGCCTGTGGATGTTTTCCATGAACATTCTTCCGTTTTCTTTTTCTTCACAATTCGAACGACATGCATACTGTCAATCCTATGAACATCCTGAAGCTTCTGGAGACAGAATATGGGCAGCACTTCCAGCCAAGCGACTCACCAAGTGCAGCTGATAAGCTGTTGAAGAAATTTGTCAAAGGTATTGATTCTTACTAATAATGTCGCTGCTGTGTGATATACGAGTTGACTGTTCTGTTTCAGAATTTTTGGACATTCATCATAGCCAGGCTGGCTGCCCTGTTTTGCCTACCGAGGAGCTCACTAACACCACAACATTCGATGAGTTCGAGAAGTCCATAACCGAAACCAACCTGTTGAATGGTTATACAGAGGACGATTTCGATGCTACTCCAGACGATCGTCTCACGAACTACGAACCTCCATCCAACGAAACTGAACCGTCGTCGCGCGGGCTGTTCTTTCCTAGAATACAGATTCCCAAAGTTCCATTTGATCAAGCAGCCGACGTTGACTGCAAGAAACGGGCCGTGATTTTCTGCTCTGAGCCAGTCACTGAGAAGCGTCGTGGTCTGTCGTGCATGCAGAAAAGATTCAAGAAGGTAACTAGCGTACGCTAGCTGAACGAATGGGAGACAGTTAGCAGCGGGAGGCTCGCGAATCGATAAGCTGAAAGCCATGGGAAAACAGTTCTTCCTCTCCAAGCAGAAACCTCACGTCGTAAAAGACATGGACATCCAGCGATGGGCTTTCACAACAAACCATGATGTTGGTCTGGCTGGCTTTAAAGCTTCGTCTTGGTGGGTCGCAAAATGCAAACGGTAAGTGTGGAGTGAGAGGCTAGTACGGATGTCATTAAGCAAAATATCCTAATAGATTTTTTCTTTTAGGTACTTTGGCATTTGCGACGGAAAGACCACCAAGTTTGTCACGGAAAAGTACCTGGAAGAAGAACCGGAAATGGAGAAGAGAGCGGATGAATGCGTTGCTATAGTCAAATCAAGGATTCAAGCCTATGGGCTGGACTGCTTATAGAATGCAGACCAGTCAGGCTTTGAGTACGAGATGCTTCCAGGTCGAACTCTGGAATTTGTCGGCGCAAAACATGTTTTGGCACTCACGCGATCAGAAAATTCTATGCCTCACAGTTATACGGTTATGATATGCGTCTCTCCAGGTAAGTTTCCACCGGTTCTCTTCCTCACCCTGCAAGAAGACAAGGGTGTCCTCGGGCCCATCGTCAAACGAGCCATGTACAAAACTAGAAACCTTCATGTGATCGCTTCGACTTCCGGCAAGATGACCGAGCAGCTGCTCATCGAGTGGTGTGAGAAAGTGTTCTTTCCGCATATGCATCATTACTGCATATTCCTAGCCGAATTTTGGCCAACGTTCGCTGATGAAGACGTTGTCGAGGAAATCAAACCTGGAGAGCTCGAGTACGAGATTATCACGATTCCACCCAAAGTAACCAGTCAAATTCAGCCACTTGACGTCCTCTGTTTCCGTATGTACAAGGGATACTTCCGAAAGATTTCCAACTGGATATTCCTGAATGATCAGCCCGGGCAGGTGCATCACCGAGATTTGATCATTAAACTACATTCGTTGATCTATCAGCAGTTCACTTCGCCCAGATTCCAAAACCTAATCGAACAAGGTTGGCACTTGTCAGGTTACATTAACAAGTCCTTCACGTCTGTGAATCCGACGGAATTCTCTTTCGATGGTCTGACTGGCCACTGCGACCACGACAGCTGCTCACGTTCGCTGCTCCTAAAATTTGGCTGGTGTAAAGCTCCTCTTTGCTTTCATCATTTCCGCGAGAGATACCACTTTTGTAAAATGTATCTTCCTTGACATGTAGATCCAGACCTCATTCCAATTAGACGATAGATGCCTGATAAAATCAGTAGCCGTGTACCGCCCAGATTCCGTCACTATTACGTCACTTCAGCTTCCTGCTGTATTTTCCAGGATAGTTTTGAGCCGGTTACGACTGTCCCAGTCGATAGAAGAAGCTCTTCTCTATCTTTCTACCGTTTCAGTTTCGGAATTGAGACTGGAGGAGAGGCTAAACCCCCTCGTCAAGTACCAATAGTCATGGCTCGCGTTCCGAATTCTTCTCCATGTGCGCATTGAAGCGCCACCATTAATTCCACTTATCTAGTTTGTGAGCATAGTATATAGTACGTCATACGTTACGAAGCTGTTCCGATCAATTTTATATATACTGTATGTAATGCATCATTTGCTTTTCTGTAATCTGTATCTACCTCTTGCTGAAGCTACTCGTACCCATAATAATATTCAATATTCAAGAATTAATAGACACCGTAACTTCCTATCCGAATCGGATCATGTCGTTATCCATATCACTGCCCACTTGCATAATCAGCGGACCAAGTGCACTTTACAAGGCCTAAACTGGCTGTGTCTAGGGCCCTCGGATGAGGTGAAATAAAGATTAATATCCATTAGGGGTCGTATTTTTCAGATTCATCCTGTCTTTAGGCTTTTCTCGTCATAAACACACATAAGCGTGTGAGAATCTACCTGGATGGAAAACAGGTCCAGCGCGTCCCGGTTCGGCAGAAGCAACAAGAACTTTTGTGCGCAACGATGTACGAGTAAGCGGATTACATGTGTACAGTAAGCAGGTTCGTCAAGAGCACAGCCTGCACCGAGGTAAGCTCCACCCAAGGATTCTTCACGTCACCCAAAGTTCGTTCACATTGATCGACTTGTCGACATATTGCAGTGGTCGTTCAAAACTTGTTAATCCACTGAAAACTTTACTTTGGCTATAACGTGAGAGAGCCCTGGGCGGAGCCTTGCTCGGTCAGCTTCCGCGTTGTTGAAACTTTGTCGAAACTCGGACAACTTTGTCCAATGCACGTTGGCATGATTCGATTGTTGAATTCCAGTACTAACAGACGCAACAGACTGAGCTAGGTAAAAGGAGGTCGGGCTATCGCGACGTGACCGTCTTCGTGACAAATATTTGAGAGTTGTCGGTACGTGGCTCTTCTGGCATTCGAAATCGCTGCAGCCCGGGGTACTCCGATTAATCGTAACTGCAATTAAAATCCAAAAAGTCATACTGGAACAACACTGGGCGTGTAAGCTCTTCATGTAGACTGGGCTTTGGTCCTCCTTAATATCGGTTTGTCGAGGTGGATGATCTTGCTGCCGATGGACAGTCGGGACTTTAGCCAGCCGCACCACAGACACTTCTACCCCAAAATCAACCTCAAATACCTTACGCCAAACTTCATGAAGACAGCGACAAGTGCATACTGTACAGTTCTCATTTTCGCTTTTTTGAATTAAAGAAATGTATCTCACTTCCGGCCATGATCACGTAATGGAGTCAGCGCACTTGCAATTGCCGAGCTGGACTTTGGAAGCTCCCTGAATGGAGTTTGATCGGCACGCGTGTTCTCGATCCATGTACAGTCCCACCTGTGAGCTGTACTGTACTGATAAACACAGTCAAAAACTTTGTTCAATATAAGTCCTCATACGTACGACTCTGATCACTTCAGGAAACTTTGTGTAAAAATTCTCAACACGAAATACAGTCCTACCTGTGAGCTGTGACAATTGCTTCTTCTGCAACCGAACAGCGTTTCTGCACGAGACCGGTGGCCATGCACTGCGCAGCACGATCAGCTGATCGACGTCCGGTTATGGCTTAACTTGATCGAGTAATCAAGCGCGTGTCCGATCAGCTAATCGGTCTCATGCGAACAGCATAGCGAGCAGCCCCGTGTACTCACGAACCGTCCGGAACCGAAATCGGGCGTTTGAACTGTCACATCTCACAGGTAGGACTGTACTGTATACTCTCCCGAAATTCACGTACGTCACTCCATTCAGAGTGTAAAACTAGACGGTAAGACCCCAATGATTTGAGAGTCAGTGACGTACGTGAATTTCGGGAGAGCATACAGTACAGTATTTGTGCCACTCGGAGGTTAAGGCAAGCATGTACTGCGTCGGTTTCCGGGTTCGTTACGTTATGACATGCAAATACCGCGCTTGTCTTGTAGTCCAGAACCTTTCGAAAGTAGAATTCGCATTCCGGCGTTGCACATCAAAACTTGTGTTTGCGCAGAGACTGTCTGCAGGTAGTGGAAAACTAAAGTTGCTCTTAATCCTAAAGGATCATAAATCATTACGAGTTGTGCTCTAGATGGCGCCACTGGAGTAGTTACCGTTCTGCAAAACGATCTGCTTTCACCTAAACTGGCTTTTACTCATGCGTTCCGAATAATGCTTGACCATAACATTAAACCTGAACAAGTACTGCTGTATTGATTTCAACGAGGACGTAATATATGAGGATGAGCGTGGCGTGATCTAGTGAGAAGCACCGTGTAAAAGCCGAAAACCGGGAAAGTTCCCGCTTGTTTACGGCGCAAGCCATAATCGTCAGCAAAATCTTTTGACGATCTGATTGTTCGATATTTTAATATAGGCATTGAACCTGTTTTGAACATGTAGAGTACATGCGGCATCATCGCCCGAAGGTTCGTTACGACACGATTGCGGCCAAGGCGCTTGCATAACGTTCGTCTACTTCGTTTTGTAAACGGGCAGCCACTGCGCCATCAAGTGCTGCGGGTTGTAGAAATCCGTCAGCGTACAAGGAAAAATTTTAATGATGAATCGTGCCGGAACTCGTGACTCTCCAATTTGAGCCCGAGCTGACGAGCTTCCTTGCGCTGCTGTCTTCGCTTTCCGTACGCGCACAGCATAAAAGTCGATTGTCAAGGCCTGCTTAATCCAATGTACTTCCAACCTCGATGGATGATCTAACCGCAAGGCACTATGCAATATACGAATTCCTGTACGCCATGCAGGGCTGACTTGACATAGCTGTGCAGCAGGCAGAACGCACTTGCACTTGAAAATTTTGAAGAAGAAAATGCAAAAGCCAAAGCCTGTTGAACAGTCTTTGTTCAACCCACATTATGAATATCGTACCCTCGTTACACAACAATCTTTACGACCTGCTTTCAACTAATTCTCATATTTCGTAAAACAAGGATACCGTGACACTTCTATGGGAGCGTCTTCCCGTTTATGCTAATGCAACTTCCGTAATGGTCATCTGAAGCAATTAAGAGACATCCAGGAAATTAGTTTCGTGGCCGGTCCAAATCAACTACGCTATACCAGTCAGTGCCACTTTGCTACGCTTCAGTGTGATCGGATTTTGCTCCAGGTAAGAATTTAATTTCCATCCCCGCTATGAAGTTTTTATTGATTTTATTCCCTTAGAAATTGTTTTCTCCCCAAGAGGTGTCCCCAAGACTCCTCATCCGGTAATCTTTTTCCTTCTGGGCCATACTTTATCGTATTCTATGTGCTTGTAGGTGATGGCCGATTGGTGGTTGAAGGCAAATGTGTCAGGCTCGCACTCTCCCTCTCTGGCCCCAATGCACTCTACGCCATTGCACGGCCTGGCGCCAACAGCTGCTCCCTCACCCATGGACGGTGATCCTCGGCATCGCCATCCTTCAGGCGCGGAAGAAGAGCCCCAGTCCCGTCTCCGAGCCAACACTTGGCCACTCAACCCCAACCTGCACGAAGATGAGCAAGAAGAGCAGTCCTCGCCGGCCCTGGCGCCTCTCCCTGAAGAAGACGGCAGTGGGACGTCGGAAAGTGTTGAGAATGTCTGCCAGAGGGTCCCGGGAGAGGTTGTCTCGTCTGGAAAGTCAGCTGGGAAGAAGAACAGTGCAAGGAGGAATCCCTGGGGTAACATGTCGTATGCGGACCTGATCGAGAAATCAATTGAAAGCTCACCTGACAAACGACTCACGGTAATGCTTATGCCATCTTGCATACCTATGATGTCACGCTGCTTCACCTGACCAGTGGCTCACCGCCCGTACAGCACGTACTGGCTCATGACGTCATGCGTCAGTGCTGATCATACGGCCGTTAATGTCCGCTTTCAGTGTCTTCCCATATTTTACCATGCGTGACGACTCTTTTTCTTCCTTTCAGCTCTCTCAGATTTATGATTGGCTAGTCCAGAATATTCCCTACTTTAAGGAGAAAGCCGATGCCAACAGCGCTGCGGGATGGAAGGTAAAGAAAATTTTCAAGTGAAGTGTTGTGTAATGCGCGAGCGAAACAGGATGAATGTGAAATCGACTTTGACCTCATTTCCGTTTCTGAAGTGGAGCAATTCGATGTAAAGGGGTGTTCTCTATTTCAGAACTCGGTTCGACACAATCTCTCCCTGCACAATCGTTTCATGCGAGTGCAGAACGAGACGGGGACGGGCAAGAGTTCGTGGTGGATCGTCAACCAGAGCGCCAAGTTCGACAAGCCCTCACGACGTCGCGCAGCCACCATGGAGCCCAAAGAACACGATAAACGCAAGCCGGGACGTCTGAAGAAGGGGCTGCTAAAAGATGACTACCAGCGCAATGGCAGTCCCATCCTGGGCAGTGCGGACGGCTCCACAGGAGACCTCTCTGGCTACGCTCAGCACTCCCTGACTGATTTCCGATCTCGTGCCGACTCTGCAGCCAGCTGCTACTCGTGCTTGTCGCCCAGGTCGCCCACTCCTTTGGACGATCATCCCTCGCCCACCATCTCACCCCATGCCTGGCATTCTCCTCAACCACCCACAAACCCATCCACAAGTAAGGCCGAAAACTAATCCTTGCTCCATAGATGAAAAACCCGAGAAATCCATCTCCGGCTGGACATTTCTGTTACTGTAAGAAACAATGTCATGCTTTTCCATACCAGATTGCACATTTTGTCGTGATTTCGACCATCTTTTACAAAACGGGCCATTGCCTATTTTCTACGATAAATTTTCTACCAAAATTTCCGAATACTCGAAACGGCCCGTCAGCACTGCCGGTTTTCTACGATAACATATTAATAACATTGATAACATATTAATAACATTAATAACATTTCTGCTGAGTGTCAGGAAGAACGGGTTACCTTTTGGTAAATTTCTTCTTGGACCGGCAACCTATTATGCGATCGATATCACCAGCCTTTAATGACATCCGTTGCTCTGGTTTTGCAGGCTTTAATTACGAGAGCGATTTCTCCAGCCAGCTAGCCAAGACGATGCGGCTGAGCGATGCTAATAATCGATCGATGAACGGTAGCAGCACTGCCACCCCCGTCAGTAGCAGCTACGCACCTTTCGCTCCGGCCCTCGACACGACCCTCTCGGGCTTCTTTCACAACACACAGAGGTCTTTTCCTTCCATCCCCGAAGAGCCCAGATTGAATTTCTTTAACGGTACTGCACATGACACTCATCACGACGCCTACCACAATCCCCAGCACACCATCACATCAGCCAATCACGCCAGTGGCGGCAACTTTAGCACACTCAGCCACTATCCATACCAGTGGTCCTCATTGCCACACGATCTAGAGTCCATCGCGGCCGAACCCGTCCATTCGTTTGATTTTGACTGGGAAGAATTACTGCAGCAGGAAGCCGCCATCGAGCGCATGCAACACGGCGGACACGTCCATACTATCGTCCAACCGCCCCATCACAACGATGGTCATCGCCTGTAAAACGTCCAAGGAGATAAACTTATCCGAGCCGAGAAAGAAGAGAAAAAGATTTGTCAAGTTGTATTAGCAGAGTCTTTTTGATTTTCAAATACAAAAAGAGTAATGGGAGATTATTTGTTCGTTATATTGAATTTTTAGTTTGCCCTTCTGATCGGTGTTTTCTCGAACGGTTCTCGGTATGGATGACGGTGGACAAAAGTGTGACTCTCTTCTGGTGTTACTTGTTGGATTTTTATGGCTTTGCCAAAAACAACAAATTATTAATCGAAATTTTCTTTTATAGTAGGAACTTCATCTTATCATTTCATTCTTACTTTGTGCATTTTATTTCTGCTGACTCTTACTCTAATCGAACGTCTCTCTTCTAGCTACAGCCGTATCTGTCTTACCCAACTGTTCTACCTTGTTCTTTGATTTTGTTTTACGTTTCGGTTTTTTCTCTCGATGTTTCGACGTTTTTGGTCTGTCCTGTTGGCGCGGTGGTTAGAATGGTTTCCCCGATAAACATTGTTGTACTTGTTAGCCATGCTGGCGTCTAAATAAAATACCTCCACTGATATTCGTCAACGTTGGGTTCTCGGTTAACTTAGCGCATTGTACATGCTGGCCGCCAGCCAGAACAATTATCAGACGGAAGTGCTGGTGTCAGCTTACAGCATGGCGTTGTTGTCTTTTCTCCGCAATGGTCCTAGGCTAGTAGCATGTGACCGCATTGTTACTGATCTGCTGTACCACCCTATCTTTTCCGGTTTCGTGCACTTGCCGACGGTGTAGAAATATGGCTGATACCACTATTACTTAACATGAGACATTCCTCCCGATGTCTCGCAGAAAACAGCAACTTATTTTGTCGGCGAATTAGGCGGGTTGGCTCTTTTCTGACATGATTCTCTAGCGAGGGAACCGCCCGACTCCATTGAAAGTGATAATGCAAGTATAACTCATCACTGATGAGGTCCCTGCTTATCGTGTCTGCTACAAGATTTCAGGATGGAAAGAAATCTTGATAGCAAAGCTATCGACTTCTGGCCCCTGCACGCACAACGTTTGCACGTTTGAGCGCTTTGGGTTCACGCAAAGAACGTCGAGGGTCGGCCCCGGGCACAGCATGACTTGTCCTGTCAAGTTAATTTTCAGTGCAGCCCGTAACAGAAAACAGAAGTAGAGTGATAAAATCAAAGAGGATACCGGCACATATATTAATGGTATGTAGTATGTACTGTAGTTTCGCTGCGTCGACCGTCGGCCCATGCGCAGCGCGACTGGAACTTCGAGGGGATTTTAACCGGATGTCCTTTTTGTTCTTTCAACACGAACAGGACAGCATGCCCAAACGACACACGTCAATCCAGTTGGAGCCGTCTCCCAGATCTTAACGATGAAGAGTCCCGGGTTTTCCTGGCTGATGTCCTTAGTCCCCATTCGGATCATCGGAACCGGTGCTGCAGGTTTGGCGGCGGCACTTCGACTGCACGAGTATGGCTTCGGCAATGTGCGCATTCTTGTAGCGCACGGCAGAAGTGGAGGCCGAGTTTCCAGCAAAAAATTCGGTTAGTTTCACCTGACATTCTGAAACTTTGCAAGTGTTTGCGCAACTTACGCTATTGTTCTGACTGGTTTATATTCCCCCATTAAAGGAGGACGAAAAAGAAGCTTACCAGAAGCTTCGCTTCAGTTTTCGAGCCATGTGCTAAGAAAACTGAGAAGTAAAAAGCTGCGACGAGAACACCACCAGGAAATCAGTGATGGAAAGTTTCGGAACAATCGTAGAGGATGGGTTCCCCGAACACCTTGTCCAGCTTAATGACAAAGCTAACGAGCCGCTTCGAAAGGCATTACTCGACTGGTTCATTATGCAACCAAATTCCTATCATCGTTTTGTTATTCAGTCATTGTCAGTCTCTGGATGACACTTAAGGGTTCGGCTGGCGGACAACAGTTTTACTGATCTGAGCCGAATGTCGGCGGAATGTAAATGGTATTCGGGCAGACTGACTTTTCGAGTGTCAAAAAATGAGCAGACAGATTTTCTTGACAGAACCTTGGGAGAACCTCAGCTGACGAAAAAATGGCCGTATTTTTTTCCATCGAACTTCTGCCAAGAACTCTGGCAGTTCTTTTGCGAGCTCGAGGATGCGCCAAGTCTGCCATCTTTCGGTCGACATTGATCCCGCAAACTGCTGATTGATTTTGCTTCCGTCAACACGGAATACTGCACCATGCAATCCATCTCATGATCTAAATTACTACTGAAATCGGGTCAATCGATCGCTTTGTTCTCTAGTTTTCGGTGATGTTACAACACTGATTTCTATCTGTCGGCATTGTACTTCCGGAAGTTGTGATTAATCTGACCGCTCATCTCTGCCATCTCTCACCTTCGTTTTCGGTACTACGTAAATATTGACCCTCCATGCCCTGGGTACTTATGTTTCGCGTCAACAGCTGACTAGAGATGGCAAAAGTGTGATTTACCGAAATTAACCGAAACTAAATCGAACTTTTCGATTTGGTACGAGAAGTTACCGAAACCGAAATTATCGGTGTGAGCCTCGCACCAAAAAATCGATTTCGGTATGCGTCCACACCAAATCGACACCAAATCGAAGTATTTCGGTATACCAATGAAACATCAAAGTTGATAATGGTTGATTTTGGCGGCTTTGATTAGAGTGATTAAGTACGGAGGGCTCTCCGAACATCGCAAATCTGTTAATGTGCCCCTTCGTAAATCTGCGTCGTGGACAATTGATTCCATTGCCTTTTGATTAGCATGATTCAATATCAAGCCAAACGCATCAGAGAAGCAGGTAAACTGGAAATTTAGCTAGGCCTCCCTTAAAACAAATCATCCAATCAAGGACTTCTCTGCTTCTCCCATAATTGAATGCTCCTGTTCAAATTTCGAACCGCCAATTCCCCACTCTAATTTCGAGACGAACGATCGTTCGCAAGTATCTCCTCTTTGCATTCCCCTACGAATCATCTCCTGCGCTCAGGATGGCCTCTTCACACGAGAGACAACGTATCGTGGCGGATCTCGAGACGCTGATCGTGGCCGAAGAGGTTGTTTCGCTGCTGTGTGACGATTACGATGAATTACCCCCTACGGAAGATGCAGAGAATCTGACGTCGCCTCGGAACATTCTCAGTCTGACCTCCGCTACTCGCTACCTGTTGCCCCGAACAGAGGTACCGAATAGTAAACACTTCTTCCATAACGTTCTACCAAAGCTGGACAACGATCGCTGGCGGCAAGAAGTGAGAATGTCCAAGGAGTCTTTCCGGAATTTGCAACGGCCGCCATCCCGTATTCCGGAACAAATCCCGACATCAACAAACTCGTCCCGTATACCAGCTCGTCGTCTTCCTTTACCGTCTCGGCTGCGAAGGCACACCTGTGGGCAAGATCGCGCGACGTTTTGGAATATCCGAAGGAAGTGTGGAATTGTACTGTGAACGTTGTTTGAAGGCCATCCTCTCTCTGGAAAAGACGTATGTTACCTGGCCGAACAAAGAGCAAAAATCCCGGATGAAGTAGCGCATTCTTACAGTCTGGTTTTCCTAACTGCATCGGATTTGCTGATGGAACAATCATCGTTCTTGCGAAGAAGCCGTCGCTGGGTGGGTCAGCCTATTTCAGCCACACGAATAAGTACGGAATTTCCGCTTTGATTGTGTGTGATTGTCAACGACGTATCTTACATGTCAATGCGGGTTTCTGTGGTGCTGCCCATGATAACAGAGTCTACCGGCACAGCAAGTTGAACTCGAGCGATCGCTCGTTCTTTGAGGCGGGGGAATATCTGCTAACTGATAGCGGGTTTGCCGTTAGCGGGCATATTATTCCCTGTTACAAGAAGCCTGCTGCCGAAAGGATGGACAATGAGAAATTTAACAATATTCTGGCGAGTGCGCGAGTAGTGAATGAACACTGTATTGGGATGGTAAAGGGAAGATTCCCTTCTCTACGCAGTTTGAATTTTCCTGTTCGTACGGTTAAGGAGCACAAAAAGGTAATCTTCTACACAAGAACTTGCGTCGTTCTCCATAACTTCTTACTGGATGACTTGTACGACTCAGACTGGGGGAAAGAAAAAGACAAGGACGTGAACGGATTTCCGGAAACAACTCGTCAGACAGGACCCGTCAACGCGATCGGGAGAAGGGAACAAGTGAAGCGAATAGTTCTAGAAAATAACGGGTACTTTTACACCGACGCTTGATCAAGCGAAGTTTCTAGCTTTTTAAGTTCGATACGAAGTTTCAACGATTCTCTTTCCAGTAAAGAATTTCTTTCGATCTGTCGCATTTCCGCTAGTTCCCCTTGGCGACTCTTCTCACGTTCTTCTCTGTCCAGGTACTCTTTACGCTCTTGTCGAGCCAGTTTGTCCTTCTCAAACGCCAGTCGTTCGCGCGTCTGTTGTTGGATGACTTCCGAAAGACTGAGAGGCTTGGCCTTTCCCTTCTTGATGATGCCTTTTGAAGGTCCCGGCGGACTGGCTGCAGGAGTACAATCAACATCTCCCTCATCCTTACATTTTATAGTTGATTGGTTTGCCGAAATGGCATTCAAAAACTCAACGTGTAGTCTGGTACTGTTACAGCCAGTCAAGCATAATGTATACAGGCGAGTGTGACGTTAACTGTACCCTGAGTAGGTTGCTCCACTTCCGGTGCTTTCGTGGTGCATGACGTCATCCGCTACTTCATCCAGTCCGATATCCTCGTCAACTGTTTCTACGTCCTCGTTCACAGGGAGACCGTTCTCATCCTCGTTCTCGTCGATAGGGTCAGTGTTGTCCATCACAGCTGGAGGAACCATCGACGGTCGATCACAGTTGATCGGATGAAGACGATCCCAGAGATAACACTTCGTTAGTAATTTCTCTGCGAACAGTAAACGGCATGAGACTGGTGGAACCATAGCAAAAAATAATTCTCGACCGATCGGTCGAAAAACTTACTTCTGACTGTATCGATCTTCGCTCGCTCATCCAAATCATCAATGCCTGTCCCAGTTTGACTCACAAGCTCGTCGTGGGCCTTTCTGTAGGACGTTTCGAGGCTTTTGAGCTTGGAAGTTACCTGCGCGAGCGATCGCTCGAAGCCTCGTGCTCGCAGATATGCCGTGATCTCTTTCTCCAGAGCAATTCTCGTCTTCCCCGAAGTATTCTTCCTTCCAGAGCCTTTGTCTTTGGATGTGAACTTCCATCGATCCAGATTATCGGGATCCTGGAGCCAGTCAACTAGAGCGCTCTCAGCAGGGGAATTGGTCCACTTGTCGTAACGCCGTTCGTTGCTGGGAGGTTTCTCTTTCGCCCCTGTTTTTGCCTTTCCTCCGACGGCTGGACCACTGACCTTGTTCTTAAGTCGGGACGGCATCATACTGGAGGGGATGGACATGGTCAGAAGCGATCGATCGATCGACATGTGATTGTTGAGACAGAAGCGCGGGTGACATCGAGTCTGATACAGCAGAAGCAACGAAAATGAAATTTGGTTTGTCTACTTATCCAGCCTTCGAGCCGGAGAAGCAGAGAAGTAGAGAAGCAGATATGCAGACAATTGCACAGCCAATCGTTGGACAAAACAGGGCCGGATCAGTGACTCATCGTTTCGAGAAATTTGAAATTACCTTCTTCTCTGAACTTTGGTACTATTGAGCCTAGCCAGTAAAGTCCGCCTCAAGATTTCGGATTTGCAACATCGCGCATCCACTTTCCTGGGCTAGAGCACTGAGCCGCAGGTCCAAAAGTATGCTGCAACTGTGCTGCGCACATTACCAGGGCGCTGCACGCTACACTGTGCTGCACAACTTTCATGCCCAGTGGCTAAGCAGCTGTGCTGCAGATGCACGTTGACCTGGTGTAACTGCGCGGAACGCCAATGTATTGAGGTGGTTTGTAATTCAGTCAGTCAGTGAAATCGGTAGTCAACCTGGAGAACGTTGCCGTAAAGTACGGCAAAGCTGAGACGGCTGACGTTCGAATGCCCAAAAACTGTAATTTTTGTCAGGTTTCGGTAGGTGCATCTGCGCGGTAGTCTATGGCTTTCTGCTGTATGCTGTGCTGTGCCGCACAAATTTCGTCAGTTCACACGCTGTAGCTATGCTGCAGCACAGCACAGATGCAGTGCGGTGCAGCGCATGCGGCCAGATTCCGTGCTCCATCCTGGGCCTTCTGAATCCGCTGTGTTTAGGTTCTATTCTTTGTGTCGTATTCTGAATTGAGGTACAGGATGAACAGACGACTAAGTTGGACTCAGGAGTTGGCCAGAGACAGAGAGGAGAGTGCTGAACGAGAAGCAACGCGCCGTGAAATGGATGGGAAGTCGGATGACCTGATGGACGTCGACGTAGCTTCACCAGCCGCTGCAAGCTCAACCTCTTCTACCCAGTCAACAGCAAAGAAGTCTTTCTCAGCAGACGTCGAGCAGCTGTTTACAAGTACTGGACCCACGACGTCAAGAATAAGCTTTACCAGTGCAACTACGGTACGAAGAAATATCGCGATTCCAACTCCAGCACCATCCTGAACACGCATACATCTACGCACGCAAACCGGATTGCCGATAAGCCTAAGCCACCAGCGAACAAGCACTTCCAACTGAAAGAAGATTCGGGAAATCCAAAACTCAGCCTCAAGCAAAACGCGCTGATCGATGAAACGTTGAAACGCTTGCTTACTGCCCGTAACCTTCCTTTCTCTTTTGTCGACTACACAGAATTCAGTGAGTTCACCCAAGCATTGTGTTCTTCTTACACTCCTCCCAGCAGAAACACTCTGAAAGCCTGGTTGTTCGCACAACACGAAGCTTAGAAGATAAAGGTAAACTATTCCCTGAAATAATTCGAAATAATTGGAATTGTCGAAATTTCTTTCGAATTGATTGATTTTACTTGATTAGATCAAAGCCGAACTGGAAGCGGCGCCAGGCAAGATCTCGTTAACGCTGGACGGTTGGACATCGGTGGCTCAAGATGGTTACTTAGAAGTTACAGTTCACTGGGTGACTTCCGACTTCGAGATCCGAAGAGTGCTGCTGGATATTCGGCAGCTGCCGGCGGAGCACAGTGCTGACAAAATCCGGGAGACTCTTCTCGGCATTCTGCGCGACTTCGAGATAGCCCATAAAACTTTGGGCCACACTATGGATGGGGCAGCTCCTATGAAAAAGTACTTCGAGGACATTCTGTCAGGGTTACGACTCGAAAAAGAAAACAGAAACTTGTCAACCGAAAGTAAGTTTTACTGTTCAACAAAACTGGCCAAGTTCGAGTAGAAATAAGTGTCGTATTCCAGCCGACTTTTGCTTAATTCATAGCTTTTTGTTTCCAGTTTCGGAATTCCGCGTACGATGTATTTGCCATATGGTAAACAACGTTGCCGAAGTGGGACTGACTGACGACACACGAATAGTGGATCGCGTACGGAAGTTGGTGACAGCTTTGCGAAGAACGAAAGCCAAGACGCTGCTGAAAAGCATCACGAAAGTGAAGCATGTGAAACTTCCGCTAGACGTTTCGACAAGACGGAACAGCACACTCTACATGTTGAAAGGTGCGTACAAAGCCAGGCACGATCTAAAGAAGTACGTGAACCTTTACGCGAGCGATCAGAAGAACCTACTCGCCGATAACGAATGGGAAGACGTAAAGCAGATGGCAGAGTTTCGTGAACCGATGGACAAAATTACCACGGAGTGCTCCGGTTCAAAAGAGCCAACTTTTCATCTAGAGAAGCCGAGTTTGCGCCAACTTCAAAAACATTTCGAGGGAAAACAATCTTGATTGTCATGCTTCTATTACTATTGGGCCCAACGAAATACAGTATGATATTTTATACGAAGATTATTTTTGCAGAAAGTTCGATCAACTGGCGGAACGGTACGATATCAAGCCTTGCATCTTTTCAGAATACAGATCATGTTAGCTGATACCGTTTTATTTCAGAAAGCCAACTTGAAAGCCACTGCAGTCAATATGGAAACAAAGCTGAAGACCACCATGAAAGATAGTTGGTCGCAGGAGGTTATGCATCTCGGTCTTCTACTGAACCCTTGTGTAAAGACCAACGCGTTCGAAACTTCTCAGCGAAAGCTTGAAGCGACAACGCTCCCGAAGAAATACGCCGCATGCTGCAGTACGCAGCCTGTCGGAATTCCGGATATAGAACAAGCTGAAGTTGGGTCTTCCGTTTTGAGCGAGTTTCTTCAGACAATCAACCGTGGTCCTTCGAACGAGCAAACGGAGGTCGACAAGTACTTAGGAAGCTCGGCGGAACCAATGTGCAAGCCTTTAACATGGTGGAAGAATCACAAAGATGTTTACCCCTTTGTCTCGAATGGTCATCGATTTTATGGCTGTGTGTGCTTCGTCGCTTGAGTCAGAACGTATGTTTTCACACGGTGGTAAGATCATTACTGATCTGCGCTCTAGCCTGTCAAGCAACACTGTTCAAGTTGCAATGTGCCTAAAATGCTGGTATTTCCATGAATTTTCGAAGATCGATCTGACGAGCCCGTTGAGCTATTCTGAATTCGGTAATTTTAAGTCTGATTTTGTTTTGGTCTGTAATACAGAAAACTAGAAACTGTTTTCGGTATACCGAATGTTTTGGTGTGATTTGGTGTGGTAGATCGAAAGTTCGGTGTGGAGCTCCCACCAAATCAAACTTACTCATGTGTAGTGTCATTTTAATCATTATAATAGGAAATCGATTCTAATAATTAAAATCGTTTTAATTGTGCGGGTTGTTGTTCACTTGATTGATTGATCCATAATTGGACATCGAATTTCAATTTTAATAATTTAAATTCGTCTTCCTGCTTTCTGTTTGGCGCGTACTTTTTCTCCCGTCGATTTTCTGCCGCAAACGTTCTCTGCGATTTTTTCATAGGACATTTTCGTTTGCTATCACGTGTTTTCTGTGACATCATTTCTGATTGATTTATCAACTAGGAAGTGAACTAATTTCAAAATCTCATCAGGTCAGCAGGTCCCACAGAACGAAAACGTCACCAGAACCAGGTGGAAAAAATCATGTCATCAGCACGTGATCGGCTCGCGTCGGTCAGCTCGATAAATTTAGTTGGTCGTATATTCCGAGTAGCCAAAAAAAAGACCTGACCGAACTGAAAATTTCAACCGCATCAGCAACCGGACGTGTTGTTTATCAAAATTTGTGATCGGTAGTGAGACTACGTAAAACGATATGGGATCGCGTTCGTTGATAAGAGAGTTCCGGCGGAAGTAAGGCCACACCGGATGTTAGATTATTATCAAAACTGTTTATCGTGATCCGAAGTGACTTTAGTATGATCTGGATAATATTGGTCATCTGATTCGGGAAATTTCGCGATTGTATCTGGCCCGAAATTAAATTTATGTTTATGAACAATATCCGAAAAGCAGCTGACAGTCTGCTTACTGATATTCTGCCGACATTCGGCGACGGAAACTGCGCAGTTTACCCATGCCCCTCTGCTCAAAATGTACGGGTAAAATTTAACACTTCTGCGCAGACACTACGTAAGAATGTCAGCAGAAAATTCCGAAGGTTCTTAAGCAGAAGCTCGGCCGACTAGATCGAAAATGGTGGCTTTTTTTTGCCGACGGGAACACGTCGGCGACCTTACGATTCGTTCGAAGGTTCCCCTGTCGGACGTCCTTCACACGCCCTTCCTCACACATAATCCTCAACAATGCCGTAAGGATGATCCACTTCGAACCATCCATCCTTTTGCTACCAGTTACCGTGCGATGTGGTGACGGAGATACCTTCAAAGCCCGACACGTCATCTTCACCGGCTCGCTAGGCGTTCTCAAAGCTCGGCCATCATTCTTTGATCCCCCGCTCTCAACGAAGAAACGTCAAGCTATCGAGAAAGCTGGTTTTGGAAGCACATGCAAGATCTTCCTGCAGTTCGAGCGACCATTCTGGGAGGAACTCGAGCCACCCACCGACGGATTCCAAACGCTGTGGTTGAATCGTCAGACAGAGAGCGCGGTCGTCGAAGATAGCAACGTTCCATGGTATCGTTCAGCACTTGGGCTCGACGCGATCCGAACCCACAAGAACACGCTGGTCTTGTGGCTGGCGGGACCAAGAGCCGCTGAGGTGGACGGTCTGTCGGACGAGCAAATCAAACAAGACGTGGTGGAGCTCCTGCGGAAGTTTGCAGTATCTTCGAGCATTCCGAAACCTGTTCGAGTTATGAGGTAAGAGAAACTTTTGCACAACGAAAGATATGCGACGTCGACGACCGAATTTACCCAGATCTTCTAGCCAAGTGACGCACTCTTTCAGCTAGCAGCAAGGAGAACGCGCGCCACTTGGGAAAGCAATCAAACTCGACAAGTTCGCCTCTTAAGTGGCGCGCGTTCTGAGCCAATTACAATGGATTTCTGCGCGACTTGAGATAACGATCTGGGCAAACCCATCTGCCAACGTCTCAAGCAGCAGAACGGTGTTTCAATCACTGAAGGGCTCTTTAGGGAGAGGTGGTCGAGTAACCCGTATATCAGAGGAACTTACTCATACCACTCGATGGAGAGCACGATTTCCGGGTTATTGATTGAAGATCTGGCCGAACCCGTTTGGATCTTCGAAGACTCGAAAAGCGGTTCTGTTCCCGCGCTGCTGTTTGCGGGCGAGACGACTCATCCGATCGATTTCTTGACCATACACGGGGCTATTCAGTCGGGATGGAGAGAAGCCGTTGGTTTGAAAGAACTTGCAGTACACTGTGAACAACATTCGGGGTGTTTGCATAGCCGGTGTCGTGCAAAAACTCCGGTTCAGCACTCGATGAAAAGAGCAACGTCAGCAGGCTAGTTTTTGGTAAATTTGCTTTCGCCGTTCTCTGCAATGGCTCTTTGTCGAGAGAGATCCGCCTGGCTCGCACTAAAACTAGTGAACCTTGAATGGGGCGCTGCCTAAAGTAGACGTACCTGATGCAGAATTATTGGATGGAAAGAGAAGCTTCGGTGTGGTACCATATCGTTCATTTCCGGCTCCTGCATGTGTACGGTGGCCATGTAAGTAGTCGTAACTCGTCGGTGAGTCCCAACTTCTACGACTCCACGTGGCGAACTCCCTGGATTTTGACTGTCAAGCCCTGTACGATATCGAGTTCAAATCGTGGTAATGATAGAATGGAAATATCGCAACAGTACTTTCAGAAGTTTCGGAAAACGTTTTAGCATAAGCTGATTGCCAGTCAACCCAAGGGACGTTTTCACATGGGCATGTTCTAAAAGCTGAACTAGACGCTGGATGTGGACAATTCTGCTTAAAACTGCGTTATGTCGGCAACATGGAATCTCGGTGACATGGAAGGGAGAACCCTTGAGACATTGTTTTTGCAGGATATCATTGAAAGTCTTCAAAACGCGACGCATGTCTGAGGTTGCGAAAGTTGAAAATATCTGAGCGCTGAACAGAGGTTCTCAGCCGAGAACAGAAACGTGTTCTCAGCGTTAAGGCCAGTCACAAATTATTGTCGTGCGTTACCTGATAATGGACTGGTAAACTGTTAAATAGAAAACTTTTAGTCCTGTGAGAAATTTACGGAGGATATTTTAGGAGCAATCAAAAGCCAGAAAATTTCTTCAGTGCCGGCGATATTTTTTGAATTGACAATGGAAGAGTGTGAAGTGTGCCATTCATTTCGTCAGATCTTGGCTGAGAACCGTTGTTCAGCGCTCAGACATTCTGAACGTGTCCAAGCTTACAGATGCGCTGCGTGGAAGAATTTTAATCATATCCTGCAAAAGCGTCTGGTCTTACCGGTTCTTCATATCATAACAATGGGTTTGTCTTGCTTCGGTTGCCGATATTACGGAATTTTAAGCAGAATTGTCCAGTCCAGCTGTCCCGTACACTGTACAACCGGCGTTTGTCCGTTGTCCACATCCAACGTCCAGATCAGCTTTTACAACATGCCCTTCGCATGCAGTAGAAGTGGAAATCACTGGCGAATCACAGGACTCACTCACTGGCCATATGGATCTGGCCGCTGGAGTCCAAGTCTGCATTTTCATCTTTTTATCAACGTTGGGTCACGAAGGCCGAAATGGCTTCCGACTTCCATCCCCAACCATCTTCCCACTTTCCCACCTTCCGTCCATCCTTTCCTGCTCCCTCTACCTCATCCCAACCACTTTCTCAACCCACCCAATCCATCAACCCAACTCCCGGACTATCCCTTCGCTCCGTCCAGCTGCTCTGTTCGACAGTCACCGCTCCACCTCCTTCTCCCGACCAACTCTGGCTCAGCCGTACTCACCAGAAGCTCCCGAAGGACGTCCAAGACGCCGGATGATCCGAGGTAGGTCAGCCATCCGTCTGCCAGTGCTGTCTGACTGGTCCACTCACTGGCTGAATGCTTGGACGGTGGACACCAGTGCATTTTGCCTCCATCCTTTTTCGCTTCCGCATAACAATCGGCTGTACGTCTGTGGTATTCGTATGAGTCAGACCCAACCGGCGTTCTGCCGTTACAAAAGTTATTCCCGGTATCAATTTGTCCAATCTCTAGAATTCAAGTCAGCTAGATAAGAGCGATACGATATCGGCGAACAATGCAGGCGTACACCTGATCGATCCGCTTAGCGTGATAGGAAATACAACGTTATTTCCTTGGCAGTTGACAATAAGTTCATTTTCTGCTCGAGCTGCTCGATTTCGTCGAAGGACGAAACTGCCCAAAACCGGTATTTTTCTGACTGACGAGGGGATCATGCCTGTCGTCCTCACCTCTTGGTGGTCATACCATCCCGGCAAAACAGATAGAACAGAGTCTTTTCTTGGATCTGGACGGGGAAGCTAAGTGCTGCGACGATCCTGATTCCTGAATCAAGGACTCGTAAACGGAAGTCAATTGCCCGCTCCAGTAAGTTTGCAGCAGTGACGTGAAGCTATTTGATTGGTTGTGTAACAGAGTGTTGACTGAAGACGTTAGAAGCAAGTCGCTCAGCTGATCAACAGGGCCACCGAACAGCGTGCCGAAACATGCTGAAGATGCGCGAAATCATACCGTCCAGTCACAATCCGATGAAACTGCTGATCGGCTGAGTTGCAATCCTCGCAATCAAGCTGGAAATGAGAGAGCGTACGTCACTGCAGTACTTCAGGCCCGTTAATTCCGGGTCA
This sequence comes from Ramazzottius varieornatus, assembly GCA_001949185.1. Classification (NCBI taxonomy): domain Eukaryota; kingdom Metazoa; phylum Tardigrada; class Eutardigrada; order Parachela; family Ramazzottiidae; genus Ramazzottius; species Ramazzottius varieornatus. The sequence continues at coordinate 672,752 of BDGG01000002.1, forward strand.
TGTGGTCTACTCCAGGATCGTCGCGGGATTTAGCTTACCGGCTCTGATCCAAGAAGAGGCTCTGTTCTATTTGTTTTGCCGGGATGGATTGACCAGCAAGAGGTGGGCACAGGCATAATCCCCTTGCTAGGGTTTCATCTATTTGATGATGTCTTCAGTTCCGGTTGTCGTCATCGGCGCAGGTGCAGCGGGTGTAGCGGCGGCATCCCGACTGCACGAGCACGGCTTTGGCAATGTGCGCGTCCTTGAAGCGCAGGGCAGAAGTGGAGGCCGAGTCTTCAGCGAAAAATACGGTTAGTTTCATTTTCTCTTCTGCAGAAGGTTCAAAACTTTTGTCCGTTCTGTCTTGCGCCTGAATGATGGACGCTGTATTTTTGTCGGCTGATCAGCTGATGGCAGCTTTGTGGAGTACGGGGCACAGTGGATTCACGGCGAGGACCACGAAGTGTACCGTTTGGCCAAGGAGCACGATCTAATCTTCGACAAGCGGCAGGACAGCTTGGTGGATGAGGACGAAGCTACGGGAGAACTCGTCCTGGATTCTGGGAGGCAGGTGAGCTATCAATGGTTTTCGCAGATGGTGGCATGATGTACTGACAGTAGAAAAACGGCTACAAATGACGCTGTTGATGGTTCTGTATACCTCGCAATGCGCATCGAAGTTGAAACTGTCCGACGGAGCAGATTGAGTGCTTCGCGTGTACGTCACAGACAGCCGGTGTTGAGAGGTATTCGACTGATCAACATGTCGTTTCCTGCAGTTAACGGAGGACGAAGAGGAAACAGCAGAAGCCGCGCTCCATTTTTTGAATAATGTTTTGGAAGAGTTGGAAGACTGCGTCGGAGATGTGATACCAAACTTCGAGAAGAAAAGTGTCGGAACAATCGTCAAGGAAAGATTCGACGAACATCTGGCCCAGCTGAATGATAAAGCCAACGAGCCGCTCCGGAAGGCCGTGCTCGACTGGTTTGTCAGGTAGGAAGAAACATTGCACATCGTCCTTAGAGATCAGACCGGCTATTTTTTTTAACCGGTCGAAGTCTCCGGTTTATATATTTCAGGTATCAGCTAGTGGATAACGGCTGCACCGATCTGAGTCAGCTCTCCGTCCGCGCCTTCACCGATTACAAGCTCGTCGGCGACGTAACAGTCCGTCTGAAGGTTCCTCTTTCCGACCTGCTGACACTGTTTTCTACATTCCCTTCCGCCCAAATAACCCTTAACAAAGCCGTCAGGAAGATCCATTTCGACGAAACCAACTCTACTCTACCGCTTTCCGTATTATGCGAGGACGGAGAGGTAGTTAGAACCAGACACGTCATCTTCACCGGCTCGCTAGGCGTTCTCAAAGCTCATCCATCACTCTTCGATCCGCCGCTCGCAGCAAAGAAACGAGATGCTATCGAGGAAGCTGGTTTTGGGACCATCTGCAAGATTCTCCTGCAGTTCGAGCGACCATTTTGGGAGGAACTCGAGCCACCCACCGACGGATTCCAAACGCTGTGGTTGAATCGTCAGACAGAGAGCGCGGTCGTCGAAGATAGCAACGTTCCATGGTATCGTTCAGCACTTGGGCTCGACGCGATCCGAACCCACAAGAACACGCTGGTCTTGTGGCTGGCGGGACCAAGAGCCGCTGAGGTGGACGGTCTGTCGGACGAGCAAATCAAACAAGACGTGGTGGAGCTCCTGCGGAAGTTTGCAGTATCTTCGAGCATTCCGAAACCTGTTCGAGTTATGAGGTAAGAGAAACTTTTGCACAACGAAAGATATGCGACGTCGACGACCGAATTTACCCAGATCTTCTAGCCAAGTGACGCACTCTTTCAGCTAGCAGCAAGGAGAACGCGCGCCACTTGGGAAAGCAATCAAACTCGACAAGTTCGCCTCTTAAGTGGCGCGCGTTCTGAGCCAATTACAATGGATTTCTGCGCGACTTGAGATAACGATCTGGGCAAACCCATCTGCCAACGTCTCAAGCAGCAGAACGGTGTTTCAATCACTGAAGGGCTCTTTAGGGAGAGGTGGTCGAGTAACCCGTATATCAGAGGAACTTACTCATACCACTCGATGGAGAGCACGATTTCCGGGTTATTGATTGAAGATCTGGCCGAACCCGTTTGGATCTTCGAAGACTCGAAAAGCGGTTCTGTTCCCGCGCTGCTGTTTGCGGGCGAGGCGACTCATTCGAACTATTTCTCGACCGTGCACGGAGCTATTCTGTCGGGATGGCGAGAAGCCGATCGTTTGAAAGAACTTTATTTGCAGAAAAGCTATTGAAAGTACAGAGAAAATAAATTTCTGGTTGTGTGCAATTGATTCCGCATTGCAGCTTTTAAGCTGAAAACAGTGTTCATTTCCTGACAATTTGTCATTCGAACAATGGATATTGAGGTGTGATGACAGCGACTTGATCGTCTGTTCCAACAGAAGTCCGTTGTCTCATCGGGCAACGAACGAGATTTTCCGCGCTTAAGCAAAACGCTTTCGTAGACAGAGCAGTCAAAGCCATCTGAAATCAATCACGCCTTTTCGTCGCCTTATTTTTTCTGCATACCGTATCTGATGGAAAATCAATTCGATTAACATGCCCGCCAGTAAAAAATGGCCTGCAAACTCGGTCAGTAGCGCCAAAGAAACTCATTGTGCATTCTCAGCGGATGGTCGTAAATTTCAACCATGTTGCGAAAAACAAAATCTCGAACGTAGACTCTGATATCGCCCTTAAAACGGATACGTTTGCTTTTTGTTCTCTCCCATTCAAGAAGTCAGATGTAAAGTTGCGAGAGAGGCGATTGCTCTGTTTATGCGGTTGAATCCATCATGGCAGCAATATCTTTTATTATCGCAACGGCGTGCTGTTTCGCTGGCATCTGTGGACAGGAAGACATCGGTGAGAACCCTGATGAATACGGAGTTTCCGGTTCAATACTTGCGATATTTTCTGTCCGTAGAGTTTAGTCTTCGAGCTCAAGGACTGAGCGGGAATAACGCCGACATCGGTCATGTTGCTGGACTGAAATTCATGCAGCAGCAGTCGACGGCGAGTATGAAGCAGCAATCCAGCTCTGTGAAGTCCATAAAAACACACAAAATCGCGGAGGCCGTTACGGAAGTGAAACCATTGTCCAAGCTTAAGTTCGTCCCTTTTGTGAAGAATATTGCAGAACCTAAAGTGCAGCTGAGCGGCAACACTGGCCGCCTACCGCCTTTCAGTTTCTTCACGCCCAGCTCGCAGCGACGCAGTGACATCTGTGGAGTACCCCGCGCCGGCACCATCTTTGATTTCTACCGTACTAAAGGGAGGAAGATCGAACTGGCACCCTTAGCCGGGAATGAATGTAGGTGTTCGCTTCACGATCAAAACCTGTTTGAAGTGCGGAAATAGTCTCGACGAGCTTGTTTTCCGAAGTGGCGCAATCTTTTAACAATGGACACTAAAAACGTGCACCACTTGGAGAAGTAAGTTCGATATGATTCGAGTTTCCAAGTGGCGCACGCTTCCAGCCATGAACACTATAAAAATGCGCCACTTGAGAGTCATCTTGTTGAGTTCTTTACCATTGCAGCGACCCGTGTTTCCGGAATTACGGCTGGAATCGCAATGGAGGAAACGAACAAACTCATCGATGCGTTCATGAAGAATATCAACGAAAGTAGCGTACCTCAACGCATTCTTCCTCGGCGCAAACGACAGACTTCGCCGGATATTCCAACACTAAACAAAACTCACCGTTTGTTAAACACGCCATTTCTAACCATTGTCGGAGGCTCGGATGCTGTACCCAACCAAATTTGCTGGCAGGTAAGCTTCGCCTCCTTCTTGAAGTTCCCTATCAAGAAATTTCGGAACTAAGATAAATTCGTCCATTTGTGCGACAGGCAAAACTCACCATCGAGTTTCCGGGTATGGGTTCCGCGAGCTGTGGTGGAGTAATCATCGGTCGTCGTACCATCTTAACAGCCGCGCACTGCACGTTGAATCCCATGAACGGGTAGGTCATGGCCGTTCATTACCCGGAGCAAACTTTCGATTAATATCCGTATTGAAAGGGTCTGCTGGTTGCAGGAATGCAAAGGAACAGATCAAGCCTAACCGTGTGTTTGTCCAAATTGGCGCAATGGTTAGGGACTTTGACCAGTTTAACCCGGGCTTGGACAGTACGGGCTGTGCAGAGAATATGGCGGTCTCTCGAGTGGTCACACATCCCAACTACGACCAGCAAACCGGGGATAACGATATTGGTATAATGGTCCTCAGCAGGAACATCGAATTCAGCAAGAGGAACTGTGCCTGTACCATCTGTCTTCGCGACCAGTCTCCCAGTGTCGGGGATGTATGTGTGGTCAGCGGCACCGGAGACGAAGGTGACGGAGGCACAGGTAACGAACCTACTTTCCACAGAACGCCATCTCGGTTGCAGGAAAACGAAATCCAAAGCTTCTGAAAATATATCCCATCCATCAGTAAAATATCGTTAGACTAATTCACAAGGGGGAGTTTGGCAAATAAACTCGACAAGGTCGTTTTGCCAAGTGGAGCACGTCTCCAGCCGAAACCACTGAAAGCGTGCGCCAGTTGGAAAAAACAATCGTGCCAAGTCCCGATTCAATGTTGATCGAGTTAGACTGTCGATGACATTGCATAAACTGAATGGGTGGTGAGAAAGTCAACGATCGTTGGTTAGCGACATGTCCCTTTTCTACGGTGTTCTCTTTGTCTGTAGGCAACAGGTTTCCGGTGCCCTTGAAATTTGTGCGGGTCGCCGTTCTGCAACAGACTACCAGTGGACACTGCGCTTTCAGTCGAGCTCCCGATGGTCGCACCACCAACCTGGATAACTTCATCTGTGCTGGGGATGTTGTCGGAGAGGACTCGTGCCAAGGAGACTCTGGTGGACCGCTGTTTTGTCTGGACAAGAGTACGCAATCCTTCTACGCTGCCGGTGTCGTATCGTTCGGAGACGGATGTGCGGCAGGGATCGGTGGACAGTACACTAAGGTACAAAGATATTTAACGTGGATAAAAGAAAACGCTTTCCCCGATGTGCTGTGATCTGTTTCACTACGAGTATCAAGCTCTATTTTATTCGCTGGTGTCATTTTGCGCCAACAGTCTCCAAATTATTTTCCGCCGATTTTCTGAGATATTTCTGATGTCGGTGAGATACGTCATTACTGAATGGCAGCTCCTTACTTTGCCTTTTAATATAAAAATAGTTTCACCTGCGTCATTTTCAATACTGTTGATTAACGATAAACTTGATGACTATGACAAAGGGTTTCAAGATAATTGTAACGTGACGTAAAAATGCGTACAGTTGGAATGCAGGCGGACAAGCTTTGGAGGGCGTTTTTTCCAGCGATGAACGTCAAATCATTTTGGCGTTAGTTTCATTCAACTCGCCTAGTCTACGGCCGGAGCAGTAAAGGCTTATATTGCTGCAGCAAATAAGTCATACAGGGTAGGCTACTTGACTGTGAACGTTACGTGATTTCGAGTTTGCAGTACAATGATCGATATAACGTACAGCGTGCTCGTGGGTTTCTTCGCCGTCGGTAGATTATTCTAACCTCGCCCATGCGGCGAATACAGACAGTCAGATTGAGAACACCGCACGGCTAAAAATATCTCTTGCAGGCTGACGTCTGCGCACAAAGTATTCGATCTCTTGTTTTCTCGTCTTCATTAGTCGCGCAGGTTCAAGAATTTGCTCGATCGTAAACTTCTTTCTATAATTTTTTGAGATGGCACCGAAAGCCAAGGTAGTCAAATGCGCCAGCTGCAGCTTGAAGATCGACAAGAAAGAGGTAAGTCACAATATGTCCCTCTCCGAGCAGACTTTTCAAATTTTTTCGGAACTCGGCAAACAAACTCGACGAGAAATTGTTGAGTGACGCACATTGGCAGTGTTTTAGGCTGGATGTCTGCGCCACTTGGAAAGCGATTGTGGCGAGTTTGATTGCTATCCCGAGTGGTGCACTTTTTCAGTGGAATTGACTTGAAGCGTGCGCCACTCGATCAAGTGGATCTCAATGAGATTTTGCCGAGCTGCGACTCGTGCTGTAGTTTTAATGACGAATCGTTTCCAGCCGACGGTGGAAGCATTGGGGAAGAAATTTCACAAGGCCTGTTTCACTTGCACAAACTGCACCAAGACAATCGAGGGTGATTTCCATCCTGTCGGCGATAAGCCATTTTGCAATGACTGCTTCCTGCAAACCAAGGCTCCTCGATGCAACGAATGCCACGAACCCATCAGCGGAACCATCATGTCGACCAATGAAGGCCAAAACTATCACAAAGCATGCTTTGATCGCCTGTCATTAGGCACATGTGCCGACTGCAAGACTACGATCGGCTTCACAGACGTAAGCCCTATCTTCACCGTCTGGCATCACCATGACGTCAAAAGAGTACGTTTCTAACTTAGGCTGTAATCGAAGCACTGGGGAACAGATATCACGAACGCTGCTTCCGCTGCTCGTCGTGTGGGGGACCAGTGCCGGCTCAGTTCCGGGCCGAGAATGGCCGCGCATTTTGCGATAAGTGCTATCAACAGTACAAGGAAGGACGGAGTGGCCCAGATGTCTGCGATGAATGCACTCAACCCATCGTCAAAGGAGGGAAGGTGGAGGTCCCCAGTTTGGGCAGGACCTTCCATGATGAGTGCTTCAACCAAGCCGCGTGGGACCAGTGTGCTACGTGCTCGTCAAAAGTTCTGCTGACTCAGGTTAAAGCTAACTTTCCTCAGTGTCGTTCCCACCGTTGTAAAAAAAGCCGGTGGCTGCTTTGAAATCAGGATTAATATTCAGTTGCCAACAAGATCGTTTTGTCAAGCAGCGCACCCCTCCAGCCAGTAACAATAGAAACGTGCGCCACCTCGAGCAAGCAAGTCTGTTCAGTTGTATGCTGAGCTCGCATTTTACGCTACTGTTCTAACATAAGGAAAGAAAATATTAATCTTTATCCCAAAACTGTAAATCAATCCTCGATTGCGGATTTATTTAAATACCAACCTCTTGTAAAGGGAAGCCGACGACCTTTTGGAAGCTGAGCAAATTTTCCCGTTTTCCCTACGATTTTCCCATTTTTGTAGGACTTAGTGGGTTTCTCGGCAGATATTTCTTCTTTGATGGTTTCAGGGCCGGACGGGCTTTTCAAGTCTGTAATTGTGTGTGTTGTTCATTTTACAGCCTTCCGTCAAAGTGTCAAAGCTGAACCGGTTTTGGCACTTGGGCTGCTTGAACTGCGGCGACTGCAACACCAACATTCGCATCCAGCCATTCTACATGGCGGCTCAGAAGAGTTCACCCTGCTGCGAGGGATGCTATTTGGGTCATGTGGCCCCCAAGTGCACGGCCTGTGCCAAGGCCATCGCCGATGACCAAGTGCTCGCTCTGCAACAGTTCTGGCATCCCGAATGCTTTGTTTGCGCGGTAAATATTTGACGACATGCAATCTTCGTAGCGTAAACTCTTTGCCGCGTTAATGCCTTGATGAAGAGCGATTGTTTATTTATCTTCAGGTTTGCTCCGATGTCCTCTGTAAAATGAGCAATGAATTTTATAACGTCGAAGGAAAACCATACTGCCTCAAAGATGTCCAAGCAGCTCACATTGAGGTCGCCAACTGAGAACAGAACTCAATTCTCAAAATTTGGAACAGACCCATAACCGGCTGTTTTCTTCGGAGACCTCGTTTTGTTTAACCACTGTTTCATGTTATTCTAGCGCCTTCCTTTCGAGTGCATTTCGAAAACCGTATACTCTCCTGCTGCGCAAGTAATAGCCAGAGTCCTCGATACAACAGCTGCGGCTTTATTTTCTCCCCGTGATATTTCCGTTTCTCCTTCTTTTGTTCTGTTTGCGTTGTTCCCGCTCTGTGTTTTAATTTATAACCGTGTCCATGGCTGGAAATTTACGATGTAACAGTTCGCTATCGGTAAATGTGTTGCTGATCCTGTTTTTCCGGTGATGATTGGGTTTCCCATCAGCCAGTAATCTCAGGTCAGCGCTGCAGATACCTGCCGGTTAATATTCTTGAAGCGAAGTAGGAAAGCGACACGTGTTATTGTACACTTAGGAAATTCAGCGTAGTGTGGTACGACTGTAAGGAAATGCAGGTTTACGGCTTTCTGATCGATTGCGACGAGCAACCTTCCCTACCGAGGCCTAGACACCGGAAATCGCTCTCACGAACGCCAATGCAGCTTACAACTGTTCGCGGATTAAAGACTCTTGTAAAATCGAGGCGCTGAGGGAAAAAAAGCGTTTGTCTGCGAGAAAAAGTGAATATTTTGCTTGATGGTGGTCTTGTTTAGTTATTGATTTGATGGGCCAAAACACACCTCCGTTATCTGCGTCAATGCCAACTTTTGCACAGTCTATTCTGGTCCGTTAACATTCTTCCGACCACTTTCCCGCTGACTCAACTTCTCCTGGGTAAATTTATCACTGCGAACATCAGCTGAACGGTGACAGCTGCTGTAGACCGATTTCCGCCATTGACTTGCAACAGTGTACTGTTAGAAAATACTGTTTGACTACAGTCTACAGAATAGCGTTATTGCAGTTTATCGCTGTACTTCGCCAGCTTCGATCAGCCGAGCTTCTCGTCATCCCTGCAATTCCTTCTACTGTCCAGTACAATGGCCGAACCCGTCGGACCTTGCGCCGGATGCAGTGAGCCCATCTTCCGCGATCAGGTACGAGAAGAAAAGCTTGAGAAACGAAGTCGTTCTTTTTACAAACACATCAACTTTCCAAAACGAGGGAAATTGATTTGAATTCCAAACCATTATTATTTGCGGCTGGCCAATTAGAGTTCTGTTTTGCCATCCACTCTTGCTTTTTTCTACTACACTTTTGCAAATTGGAAGCTGGGTAGGCACATTGGACAAGGTCATCTTTCCAAGTGGCGCATGGGGAGGGTGTCATTGTCCAGAAGAGCGCGCCTCTTGCGGAAACGGTCTTGCCGGCCTTGTTTATAATTTGCGGTAAATCGATGAAGCCTTCAGGTGAGCCTTTGGCGATGGTGATTGATGGAACGTTGGTCCGGCAGGCATTGGTGTCATGTTTACTTTGCGGCTTTTATAGGATCATTTAGCGGTGAGAGACCTGGGCCGACTGTACCACATCAACTGCCTGAACTGTACAAACTGCCGCGACAACCTGCGCGGACCGTTCAGTCTGTGGGAGTACCAGGATCCCCTCTGTGATCGATGTCTGGAAGAGCGTTCGCCACGTTGCGAGGAGTGCCACAACCCCGTGTCGGACATGAAAGTGCGCACCAAATTTGGCTACTTTCACCCTGACTGCTTCGTTTGCACGGTACGGCAAATCATCAGTCTAACTTTCCAAAGATTGTGTCTGTTGCTGGAGAGTAAGTCGTAAGCTTGGGATTTTTTCCAGGCCTGTAAGTTCCCCTTCATCAATGATCAGGAAAAGACCTACTACAATGTTGATGGACGCCCATTTTGCCATCGAGACGCCATGGAAGAGGTTAACCGCCCAGTGGCGCCATCTGGACACCAGTTTCAGGAGACCCATGTGCGAGAAGGCTTTTAATCCTGTTTCCCGTATGCACACATCAGATGATATACTTACACGTCGATGGTCCAGATTCGCCTTACGTAGAACAAAAAGTTTTTCTTCGAAAAGAGTGCCATATGAACTAGGAGCATTTTAGGCATGCATGACGTCCTTTTGCATTATGCATATATACCAGTTCAGTACGCGGTTCGTCGCTGAGGACGATATAGAAAGACGTTGACGACCTAGGCAAGGTGGTTTCTTTTTTAAAGGGCCGCATGCCTCCAGCCAATGATACTGCAACATGCGCCGGTTAGGAAAAACTTTTGTCAAGTAAGCTCGCCGAGCTTCCGTTCATTTATCAACTGTCATCTTAATTTATCCTAACTTTGATCTACGTATGGAACGGTTTCTCCCGTGATAGCTATACTCCACACTGACTTCCCACATTCGTTGAATCCGCGTAACGTAGTGATTAGTCGATCTGTTGTTGTGTCGTATAACGATTTGTCAGTTTTGATTTGATATGGCAGATTTCTTTGCCGAGTTTGATTGAGTACATACCCTGTATGCATTCGTAGTAAACCGTCGGTCGTTCCGGAACTGAAAAACTAGGTGGAGTCAACCACTTCCGTTTGATACAATCAAACTAAACGCGATTCATGTGTCCCATTATCGGAAGCTGGATGCAACAAGGAAGTGTATTTACCAAGGCTAAATTGGGCAAAATGCGTTTGTTAGAACAATCAATTCTCGCCTCCTGTTTGACATATCCAGATCATTCATCCACTTTGATGCTATCATACTATATAACGCACAATCTGCCAGTACACGACGTTGCCTGAAATTCGAGGTCACTCGAATAATACAGAAAGGTTGCTTGGGGGCAATACTCTTTGCTCAGCTCAGATTCGACCTTGTGCAATCGACGAGAGTATGAGGTGGAGGCCTTTAATAGCATAATCTTCTGTTCTTGAAAAGACCGCAGTATCACGCTCTAATAAGATGTAGAGGAAGGTTCAGATTGACTAAAGGTCAAGCTTGGCTGAAGGGGAACATTCCCAAAATAAACAAAGGCGGAATTACGATCAGCGTTCGCTGACGTCGGTGAATGTACGAAGGGTGTGTCGTGGGAGGCATCGATTGAATTAGGGACAGACCGTATTAGTTGATTTAATACAGAGTGTCGTACATCGGATTATGGCTCCACCTGCAATCCTTGGGGACAAACCGGCCCCAGGGGAACCGAAATTATTTGTTCGTTTATTCAGCCAGCATGATCTTGCTTCCGGCTCTCGCGACATCGGTTATAAAGACAGGGACTGCGGACTCGTTTCAGTCCCACCTGTCCCTCCTCCTTCCAGACTATGATGCGTGATCTTCACCTTCGCTAGCATCGGAGGTGACAACACCTTCATTTTGGAAACCTTTCACGACAGGTTGTATTTGGGCTTCAGTCAGCGGGCGGCTGAGGTCCATTGCGAGTTGCCGGTTAATCTTCAACCGAGGAAGGAAAGAGTTGGCCGATTGCCATCTACACTGGGGAACCTCGGAGTGCGCCATGAAGGACTTTGCTTTGTGCAGCGCGGCATTGTTCATCCTCTGCGCCATTGCTCAGTGCATTCTTTCTACGGAAGGCATTACGCCCGCAACGTACATCCAGGTTAGTGCGACCACGGGTTTCATCAGTAGTTTGCCTATCAGGACGTCATGATGACCAGGTTCGTCGCACATACTTTTCCATATTAAATGACCGCGATGCTCTCGCCCTGGCCATATCTGTGTTTAGAGATTGATGACTAGCAGTAGATGTTTCGATGAGATGTATGCTGAAGAGAAGAGTCATTTCAATGTCTAAACAATGCGACAACATATTGATAGGACGCGCTAATGGTGCCCCTCATACTGAATTTATGCAAAGGATGTTGGCGAGAGCGAAGAGTAGTTTCTGTTTTGCCATCTTTGCCGACAAGTTTGATTATCAAAGTAATGCGAACCGGCTAGGTGTGTCAGGGTTTGAGATGAAGGAATACCGCCGTTCTCCTTCGTGATCACTCGGCCCCTCAAAATACCCCGCATGCTCAATTCTTTACTGCCCAAGCGTGATTACGCCTGGAATGGTGGTGTCGGCTGGCGAACCACATTCATTTTGCAATAGTACCGAGTAATTGGTTATACCTCTCGACGTCAGATCCGTCTGTTGATGTGGCCAGGGCTGAATACGGCAAAGATGACGCAGTCAAAAAACACACAAGAAACATCGACAAATAAGACGAATATCAATAGTTCAGTATTAAAGATTCAGATAGCCGGTGCAAAACCGAAGTCTTCTCGATTTTCTTGCAGCATCGGGTTTACTGTCTCGACCCCTCAAACACACACTTCTCTCGGAATCGGCAAAGTTTGAGAGCGAAAGGCAAGATAAGAGCTCTATAATTCCTGTTTTTTGCTCTTCGGGATATCCACACATTAAGTTAGACTGTTGGCTATTTTCCTGAGCCGGGAAACATGTCGCTTATTCCTTGAAGCTTGACAAAACTCTGGAAGCTCATGCGTTTTTGCAGAGGACAAAAGTTTAACGAGACAATACAGTACTGTATGATACAGCAGTGTCTTTCTCGCGAGAAGAACAATAACGAAGTATTTTGGCGGAATGGTGCGGAACTATGCCGGTTCGCTCATGCGTTTTTTCCAAAGGAAAGGTCCACCATTTGCCTGTTGTCGCTTGATATGTCCGTCTCACCAATGTGTCATTCCAGGCTCCGCCATTGTTGGGTCCATTTGCCGGATGGAATGCTGCGCTAGCGTCGCCGCGTGTTCTCTTCAAACGTTCGGCCTTCTCCTCCCTTCTGAACCGCGTGCGGGAACAAATGCAGCGTAGTCGTGCCGCTCCGGAATTGCCCGAAGTTGTGGTGACAGGCGAGCCCGCCATTGTGGCTGCCGATCTGGAAGCCACCGGCGCGCAGATGGCCAAAGATACAGCAGAATACCCTGACGTCCCCACCGTCCTTTCACCTCGCATCGCAACTATCTGCTACATGAACCCCGTTTCCTGCTTTGGGCGACGACGCATGGGGGCAACCAAGTACGACAACCTGGACAAGCGCCGCTACTAGCTATGGAACACTTACGAGGGAAAGGTTGTAAAGTTAGCCGTCCCATACCGGGTTCGTAAAGTTAGCCGTCTAAGTTTGCCTGTTCTCTACTAGTCAATCGCAAACTTTCAAGGATAGATCGGTAGATAAAATGATGAGCTGTCGAATGGGATTAGGTGCAGCCAACGCGACGAGTCAGAGAATCCAAGAGATCCGCAATTAAAGAAACGTTGAAATCCCATGTTAAAAAGCCAAGGCTGACAATCAAATAGTCCATCAGGCGATAGACGCTACAGCCGTGGCTAACTTTACAAACCTGGTATGGGGCGGCTAAGTTTACAACCTTTCCCTCGTATACATTGTGTCGACTCCTTCACCGGAAGTAGATAACTGAAGGAGCAAGACGAGCCCATGCAGCTACGTCCGTTCCTCATTTCCATTGTCGGACTGTCTTCTCGTCATTCCTCGCACTGCAGACATTTAAACATACTGAGCTTGTCTTCTGCTGATTATTCTGAGCTGTAACGTGTTGGCTTTTTGTTAAATTCTTGTTGTGGTTTCTTCAAAGAATGATACGAATCCAAGTAACCGTTGGCTATTATCGGAATCCAACGAAAGGCTCCCTTCACACTACAACCTACGAGGGTTGTCTTCGAACGAGCATCGCGCAGATCCAGGAACCACGCTATCACTTTACGTATAATAAGTAATCATCCGTCGACCTTATCAAGACATCAAACTCAATCGTCAATCGCGAAATCCCTTTAATAATGCAACCTTTCCACCAGGTGCGTTTCGGTCCTAACCGGATGACTGATTGAATTGAATACTGACCGGACCGTCACGTGTTCGAAATACTTTAGGTGTGTTCGACAAGATACTTTTTGAATGACTGAAATCGGACGACGGGTTCGGGACATACAAGGAAGCAAATGATGGCCCTGGTTGCCCATGACCCGTGACGGTGACTGTATGTAGCCGGCGCTTTTGTTACTTCGTTACCTATTGGAATACTAATGATTACGACGCCCTCTGGTGGTAATTACGACGAAATATGGTAATAAATGTGCCGACCTTTAGCAATAAGTGCACCGACCTTTGGTGACAAGTATGACGTTCTTTATGAAAAATTTTTCCGCACCGAGTGGTTTGTGTCCCGCAACGTCTACCACTGACCCAATGTTCGGCACAGGGATAGCTTGCACCTTAAGTTAAACAGGACGTATTGGTGATCGCAGAAACGCGAGTTGGGTAGTCCGAGGGTCGCTCGCGTTTTCTCACCTCTGGTGGCAAAAATGACAAGATTCTGCGACCAAGCCACGCCACCAATGGGTATGCTGCCAATAGGGATGCAGAGCAATAGTCAAGCAGCTGTTTCCGGTACAAATCTGCGTCTTGGCAGCATACCCAGTGATCCTGCGGCTGGTTTCACAGAGTGGTGTTGTCTTGAACAGCGGAGGAGCGGAAACTGGTGCAGGCCTTGGACTTCCCAATCTGCATTTCTGCCATGACCACCAAGCCGTTTATCTGCGGACCAAGCTATCCCCTCTCCAAGCATCAGTCCGGTGACACACGTTGTAAGAAGCAAACCGCATGGTGAAGAAAAAGGTCACGTTTTGTGAAGATTGTCGTGCCTATTACCAAAGGTCAGCGCACTTACCATCAAAGTTCGCCATACTTGTTACCCCTCCGATGAGCTAACAGGATGCTTTCGCGCCGGCCGCATACGTAGGTAGCCGGAGCCTTTATTACTTCTTTACCCACTGGGATAGTGATTACGATGCCATTTGGTGATAAGAGTGTCGACTTTTGGTAATAAATGGCATGAACTTCCAAAAGTCGTTATACTTATTACCCGTCCAACAACAATACAGTCTACTCGCTCAAAATGTATACCAAATTTCCGATTTCGAAACACGAAAATCAATCAAAGTTCACGATACTGCTCGTCATGCCGACACAGACGGAAACGTGCGCCTTGATTACTTGATTTCCTCAGTTAACTCATTGTGAAATGTTTGTGTTATGTAGTTCCGGCATGTAGCCTAGCACGCCGTGGATAATAAGTGCACTGTATATTAATACAATGGTGATTCACTTGACATTCTGCGGGACCCTTCTGGCACTGACCATAATGCCAGGAAAATGTGTTCGAACTAGTTCGGCTACCGGCCCGCACAAACTCCTTGTGCTTCGTGTTGGCCTCCATCTGGTGCGCGATATGGTCATGCCTTGATTACCATAGATCGTTTCTGGGCAGCGTTCTGTTAAAGTAAATTACCAATACTATCACAAAAGGAAGGCCGCTTGCGCGACTGTATCCTCAACGTGGTTGTTGGCATCGTCGACGGTCGCTGATTTCGACGTGGAAAAGCTCTGTGCTGCTGAGCAGTCAGCGTGGGTTGAGCAGTCTGGTGTTGAACTGCCAATGCCTGAGCTGCGGGTCCACCAACGGCTGTGGGACCAGCTCATCGTCCAGAAGCACTTTCTCGCAGTCGTGGCTTCCTACTCTGAGTCGGAGGAAGAAACGGCTCGAATCCTCGCCGCTTCCACGAAGGAGTCTGGCGCGTGGCTGAATGCGTTGCCGGCATCCTGTCTGGGCAACCTTCTCGACGACGACTCACTGCGCATTTCGGTCGGTCTCAGGCTAGGAGCCCCGATCTGCGAACCTCACACATGTCGGTGCTCGGCTACGGTCGACATCCACGGGCGCCAAGGTTTAAGCTGTAAGTATTCCGCTAGCCGCCACAGTGGACATTCCTCCCATAACGAGTCCTTGCGCCGTGCTTTAGTCTCTTGTCAAGTCCAAGCCGTCTTGGAGCCCAACGGTGTCCTGCGGGACGACTCTCAGAAAAGGCCAGACGGGATGACGCTGGGTCCTTGGAAGGAGGGCGAGGCGCTGGTGTGGGATGTGGCCTGCGTCGACTCCGTTTGCCAGACCTATCGTGAGGGATCTGCGCAGAACGCGGGCTACGCAGCTAACAAGGCCGAGGAGAACAAACGTCTGAAGTACCAGAGACTCGAAGGCAGCTACTTCTTTTGTCCAGTTGGTTTCGAGACCTTCGGTCCTGCAGCCACCAGCCTCTTGAGAGAGATAAGAGGAAGAATGGCTGACCGAACCGGGGAAAAGAGATCCTCGGAATTTTTGAGAGAGAATTAGCATTGATACTCAGAGGGGTAACGCAGCCCGTGTTTTAGGCACGTTCCCTTTTTCTCGCGGTTTGGATGAGATTTTTTACATTTTAAATGTGAGTAGCGAGATGGTCTAGCGTGTTTTTGTTTTCCAAGCTTGACTCAGACTTTTTGTTAATATCGTTAGCTATGTGCTGTTTGTTGTTAACCGCAAACCTCGTATACTGAATAAAATTATAAAAAAAAGTAAAACAAATGAATCAGATTTTTTTGTCTGTATAATCCTGGACACGATGAGGGACAGAAACAAAGAGACGAGCAGGAGCCAGAAACGACATGTGGTGAAAGAGTGCGGAGCCTTCGTTCTGATTGGGATATTACACCACCACACTGCAGCGACTCTGTTTGCCAATCTGGTGACCGAATCAATCAAGCCCAAAGAAGACGCTTATCAATGGTGATGCAGTTGTTGGTTAGACCAAGTTTTCGTGTTTATGTGTGTGAAGTTGGCGTTGGTAAAATTGTCTCAAGTTCCGTCAGTATGAGAGCATCGTCTGGCTAGCTATTGTGTCGAGCGACGGTCTTTGTGTTTAGTCGCCACATTACTACAGTGTGGGTGGGTTATGAAGTGTATGAAGCTTTTCATAACCTGCATGTTTCTACTATTTGGCGACTGTGTCTGTAAGCTGCGCGATCTTCCACCATTCGGACACCATTCTGCTGTAGTACCTTCGACAAAGACGTTAATACATACACCAGCAGTTGAATGACTTTGAGAAGTCTTTGGGCCACGCCCAACTTACCAGAAGACGAAGACGGTGCTGCTAGCCAGCAGAAAAAACACCAGTGGGAGGAAGAACCAGGCCATGACCGAGTTGTGGGTTTCTGAAGCCAACAGACCTGCGCTGGACACTTCCGCAAACTTTAGATCAGTGAAAGTTTCCCTACCCGTGGCGCATTTTGTGGCACCCAGATTAACAAAATAACTGCACAGCGGCTCCCCTATCGGTAGATGGTTTCTTCCGTACCACGACACGGTTGATTTCGGAAGAGGATTCCAGTAGAAACAGCCGTCATCTTCTTCCGATTCCAGGTAGTCCTAGCCAAACAGAGATGAAAGAGGCCGACTGGTAAAACAGTACACGTACGGCAAGAAATTATGGGACAGGCGGTAAGGACTGCAAAATGGAAAAGCAACTGGAGAGAAGCGTCGGAAAGTGTACTAGAATGGATCAGCTGTACACGTAAGTGCTTCCATACCGTCATAGCCAAAAGGCTCGTCCCGTGGTTACTGTCTGATTATTTCTCGTCGTACGCGTACCGGCCCCGGCCCCGGCCCCGGCCCCGGCCCTAACTGTCGGATGGAACAAAACGTGTTGTTGACGATCTCAAGACCACGGCTCTGTTCATCCATTATGATGCAGAATGCAAAGCTCCTTTTCGGAGTCTGGGCAGATGTTTTTGTCCCATCCAACGATTAGGACAAGTGCAAGTGGTGGAAATGACTTGTACGCATGGAAAACGGACCGAAAATATTCCTGATTCGTTGTCGAAAGACTGAACCAAACTGTGGGTTGCTCTTTCGGAGTAGCGGTTCAAGTTGAGGGTGCCCAGACGAGTCGTAAAATTTCGAATTTTGAATTTCTGAAGGTCTTTGCCGGAAAATCGAGACATGTTGGTGCTTTCTATGACTATGCCGTGCAAAACCTGAAGTCGACAAAGTTTGGATGTATGAAAACAGTCTTCGGCTGCGCCTTTACCTGTCCGAGAATTTCCACGGCTTGGTAGACGGTTACCAGATAGGGCACTGGCTGTGAAACCGAGCTGATTGATGCCGTTCACGTACATACAATATACATGAGTCGAAGTTCTTGCTGTACACGCGCAGTTTGGAACAGTGAAGAATTTGGACAAGGCGATCCCTATTTCGTGGAGCGAAAGTTCGTAAATTTGAGTGCAGTTCACACCACTGCGCTTTTTTATCCCTTTTCTACGGTTGGATTTTGAGTTTGCCGTCTTTTCCGTCTGATTCAGACTTTTTACTGCTCCAAAATTCCCTTCGCGCGTGTACGTAAGCCTTGGAATATACCGGTACTATAGGAAAATTTGTTGTGTTGGCTACAGGATTTTCCCGAAAATACTCAGACCATTGATTCATAAGTTTGATAGTTTCCTGGTTTGTGGTTCGCTTAGATCCAACATTAGTGCTGTGCAGCGGCAACACAGTCTGATATGCCTGTTTCACAACCTGTGGGGAAAAACCGACGTAACCCTGTGAGAACGTACCAGTGTCCGAACAAGTATAATACAGTGTGGTTCCGCCATCAAGTATTACCACATCGTCTTCGTCATGATTTTGCCAAGTGAAGTTCCCGTAAAATGGATGCGGAAATGGCTGACCGGCAATGAATACGCACTCACCGCCCGTCATCTTTCCCTAGCGATCGGTTGTACGTATAAAGGTGTTTAAAAAATATCTGTGGTTACTTTATTTGAAGTGAACTTGCATCTACAGATGCATTGGCTAATTCAGAATATCGGTACTGTGGAAACTAAAAACTACTTTTAGAAAACAAAAGCCCAAATCAGTGGAATTCATTATTCACACTTGCGCGTCATCGATGCAGCGAATGGGCGCCCCGTTCAGTGATGACGAATTTATTTGGGATTAGAGCGGCGATGCATACTCCAGTGAAACAGATCGTTCTTGTTATCGAAAGTTCGGAACGCTGTCGCAAAATGGCTGCGGAAGGGAGCCGGCGTTTGGTACAAGAGTAAATTCAACGATAAGAAACAAATGTGGAGTCATTCTTGTGGCGCTGTTGCGTATTTATTAGGGTCAAGTACGTAGCTGATCTTGTTGGTCAAACTTGACGTGAAACGCTTCTTGAGTTCTTGTTCACTAGGACGTTCGTCGTTCCACTTATCACCGGCGTTTTCTTTCTTCTGCGTACGAAAAGCTAAGACGTGATCTACGAGGAAGAAGACCGAATAAATTAAGTGAGGAGCGCCAGTGTACCGATTTATTGAGTGTGCACCAGAATGGGTGTGCGTTGGCACCAGAGTGGGTCCAACCGCCGCTACACGAAAGCGCAGAGAAACTCGTGCACTTTCCGTAGAAGGCAGTCCAGTTCTTTTGTCCAAACAACTTCACAAACCCGACACCGTCAGGCTTTATTTCCGAAAGCGAGATGACTTCGTCGTTGTTGATCAGCAGATGGAACATGACTTTCCGGGCGTACTCTGTTGCGTGTTTGGATTTTTCCTGGAGCTTCCTTAAGCCTTTCTTGTCCACCCACATCTCGGACTTTCCTAACCGGCAAAATCTTTCGCGATCGGCTTTCGGTCCACGTTCGAACTTCCATTTGATCATGGGAATAATAACAGCACGAAATTTATTCAGTATTGCACTCAATTCGCCGATACTATCTGAACAGTGAAGCAGCGTGAAACTCAGCGGTAATCATACAAGGCGAATTCTAAACGATCTACTGTTTGAAAAGAACACTGGAACATCGAGTTACCTTTGGCTCTCGGCTTTCGGGTCTTCCCAGCAGCTCCGTTCATTTTCAGCAGCTTATGGTAGTCTGAAAAACAGGAGCTTGTTTTGGGAGAAAATTAAAATATGAAGTGTCGGCTGGTCATACATTGAAAATTCTTCTTGTAAATATCTTGCTTCTTGGCCCATGCTTCCTTTGTGGCGTGGTCCACTTGGTTGGTCGGTGTGACTTCTCTCGAATGGCTGGTCGAACGCAGCCCTGTGAAGAATATTGCAATCCTAACGCTACCGTACCACTTGAGTGGTCGAAATTAATTCTATTCACATACCTGATCTTTGGTTTGCCGACATGTTCGTGTATCCATCTTCAGAACGAACTTTACTGCTTTCACGAGAGCTATCGCAGTCTGCAATCAGCATTGTCATTAAACAATTTTGTCACTCATCATATTAGAATTATCATGTTTACTAACATTTCTCCTTGCTTGGCGAATACTCGTTTCCCGTGAAATTTTCCGGATCGTATGATTCCTCTTCGGCGTACTCTTCCGTTCCGGTTGATAACTTATCAACAGCAATACTGCGGTCTGCGGTTGTATCACGGAAATATGAAGCGGATGGACCAGGACTGTGGACTCACTTCGAAAGAATGAACAGAGCTTGTAGTAGAAAGAGAACGACGGGGCATCTTTGTTGTCGAATGTTGTGACTGTAGGTCAGTGTCTTCTTCCTCCATTTCGTCGCTGCTGGTGTGCAGGAGACGCACTCTTGTGCCATTCTTTCTTTGCTCTTTGACTGACTAGACGACTGCGTTTGGACGTCATCTCTTGCTCTCTTTATTCTAGCAGCAGTCTTTTTCCTTTCTTCGGTGCCTTGTAGAGCTTCTTGTTCTGGGAAAGAGGAAACAGAAAGTGGGTCACGAGCGGAACGTATCAATAACATGGGATTTTGGTAGCCAGTCTGTATTAAAGTTTTTGTAAATATTTGGCTAAAAGATCTGTTCATTCTATAGTGGCCATACCTTGTTCTTTCGGTCCTCTTCGAGCACAGTAAACTGTCGCTCCATGTCTTTGAAGCTATCTCCTACCGCGTAGACGGTGGCTTTGGACTTGTTGAAGGCAGCAGTCCAAAACAGACGAACCTTCATTCCTGGCTTAAGCACTTACTTATGCCGCTGCTTCTTCTTGTCTTCATCGTGTATTTCTGAAATCTTGTCCGGAAAGATCTTGCTTGGTGGAAGGAGGTGGTAGTAGTCATCGGCGTACTGGAATATGACCGTCACCAGAACAACAAGCCCTAGTTCGATTGTTGTTAAAAACGGGAATACCGCATCAAAAGAAAGAGACATTTACGGCCAGCATCCCGTGTTCGAGTCTGAAGGCTGACAAATTCTTGGCTGACAGGCTTGTTTCCTCCCTCATCAGATGTAGCCACCTGGTCTCGCTGTTTAGCTCTCTTACCGTTTCATTTGGAACCCATGACGAAGGAGAGCAACACCTGCGAACATGTATGGCAAACGACAGCAAGTAATTCGAAATGATGATTAAAACTAATCCGTTTCTCAACGGCTCATTTCGGTGTTAATAATTATTCTAGAAATAAAATTCAGCAATGTACTGAACGCACGTTGAACGCAGCGTCTGATTAGCTGCGTCATTCATTCCTACGTCACTCTACAGTATTTCATACGTAATTTCACGTTTTGTTACTGGCTAATTATTTCACGTTTTGTCACGTGCCAGGAGAGGCGATTGACTGAGCAAACTCCAGGTTTCATTAGCTGGACGCCATAAGTCAGCTACCGAACCGGACATTATCCCCACTACAGTACTACCTCGCAAAGGAAATCCGAACGACTGGGCTGGAAGCTCAGACGTTGCGGCTACCGACAGTGATCCAACTGTCGATACGACTTCTAGCTTTGACGACGACTGTTCCTCCATGGATTCCGACAGCACGGACTCCGAAGATGAGACCAGAGAAGAGAGCACTGCCACAGGTATGCGAGTGAATGCATGTTCCCCTTTCAAAGTTGAGCAGGGCTAGTGTCATAACGGTGCTAAAGTGCGCCACACCTCCGAATTACCGGGTGGTTTACCCACTCTTCTGCAATCAGTCTTTTGTTCGCAGTAACGTAATCCAGTCTTTTAGACGACGATGGACAACACACTGTCGTCGGCTGGACATGTCAGCAAATCTGCATCTTTCGTCTTGCTATCGCCCGGAAAATGAGATAGGGCGAGTAACACGCAAGATTTGCGGCACGCACAATAACACAAAGAACATCATGGAAAGTTTCCTAAAGTTGCAGGAATGTACAGCACGCATGGAAAACATGCTGTTTCGGAAACAGCAAGTTTGTGACAACAGCAAAGAGACTAATGCGAGTGCTCGCATCACCCTACGTCATCAAAGGAGCAGCCGGAGCTTGCCGGTTGGTTGGCCAATCTAGTGTGATCGAAGACGGGGGAGTGTACGCGGAAGTGAGACGAGAAGGAAGAAAGAGGGAAGAATGTTGGTCGCGAGACAGAGTTTACTGCTTCAGAAAAGCTGCGGTTGAAGTGGAAATTGTTGTAAGAACGAAAAAGCATAGTCAGTCGCACCAGAAGAATGATGTCAACGAGTGTGCAATGCACATAGACATGATCATAGCAGTTATGGATTGTGAGAAGAAAAATATTCTACACACATTTGTGTATGCAAAACTGTTCAGAAAGCCGGACGAGAATGAGCTGGAAGACAGAATTGCTGGGTTATCCAGGGCAGAATGTCCTCATATCTTTTATACTAGACCTTCTGAAAATATTCTGTTGCCTACCTCCGATCTTCAAAAACATGTTGCTTTTCTGGCTTGGTCCGACGATGATTCGGGAATTATTGTGAGTCCGCCTTCAAATATCTACATGACTACGTGTATGAATAATACCAATAACATCTCTTCAATGAAAAGTATCGGAAGCTATTCGCGTCATTCGGAACTGCGAAATGACTTGCTGTCCCATACCGGATTGCACCAGAATGGGTCAGCAATTGCTGTGGGTGGGTGAGCAATGGTACCAAAGTGGGTGCTTTGCCCGTACAGAGAGCATAGCCAAACACTATACAGTAATGGGACAGACAAGCTAAGTGCTCGGGTCTAACACTCGAGCTTTTCTATTTAACTTACCATTCAGTCAGACAGTGGTCATTCAGTTGGTATCAACTACGATCACCTTCTTCTGCTGCAGTTTTCCGTCGTTAATCTGTCTTTCTGCCTCAATATGGGATAATGGAGAGATCTTCAGTTGCACGGAAGAAAGGAAAAACTGAAGGGAAAGAAGCTTCCGTTGCCAGCGAGTGTGACCAATGCTAACCGTAAGCGCAAGGAGTATTATGTTGAGAAGATCTTGGACCGTCGACAGCTGACCAGTTTTTTGGGCTCTCCTTGAGAATACTACGTCAAATGCGATGGTCATCCGGATTCTCAAAATAGCTGGATTCAACTCTCAGCTTTCGAAACGGATCGGCATTTGCCCGAGGAATTCAATGCTGTGATGGAAAGTGAGAAGAAGCCAGTCAGGAATCGCGTACGTGAGAAGAGAGACTGGGAACGATTGGCATTTGCAGAAGCGTGTGACGTCATATATAACGCATTGGAAGTTGTGCCAGGCAGTCGGTTGCTGGCTAAAAGCCTTGTGACGTATTACGCGGAGCAGCTCAAAGAACCTCTAACCACTGACAACCGGAAATCGTTCGAGAAGACAGTAGGAAAAGCCCTCGGACTAGAATTCCCCGACCACAAGACCACGTTCAAGCTCGGACCTCGTATGGGTAATAAACAGGACAGATTTCACAAGAACCTTGCTTTCAGTTAGTTCACTGCATCATATGGGAGGTCGGCAAACTAGCTTGACCACGTCGGTCTACTAAAAGGCGCACGTTCTTGGCGATTCTGGGTGCAATGATGCGCCACTCTGGACAACAATGAAAGCCGAGCTGTTTGCTCTGTATAAATGCTAAGAGTTGAAGTGTTCATCGGGACAACGCATCAGCATACACTTCGACTCTGTATGATGAACACTTCGACTCTGTACAGCACATAATTAACGTGTGCTCTATCTCTCTTCCAGAAATTCCTCCAACTGCAGAAGTCAAAACTCTCTCATAACAGAAGTACGACACGCGGGGCATGATTGAGCAAATAGTCAAGGTTATTTTGTGGTTTTTTCCACTCGAATGCATTTTTACGCTTTGGGTTTACCAGTAAGTTTGCTCAACATTTACTTATTAACATTCGATTCGCATTTATCGTCAACCGTCTGCATATTAGGCTATTGGCAATGTCCTGAAACTTACCCATAGAGCGTTATGTAGATGCTTAGCCAAATTATCGATCGCTAGGGATTTAGCCTGCCTGCTTGGATCTGGAAAAAGATATTTGCTAATACCCGTTGCGATTACTGTGCCGGCTGAACTTCCAAGTGGTGAAACCAGCGCACACATTATTACTTCCTGAACGTACGAGCAGTTCCCGAAGTTCAGGAGGATAACCGAAGAATAGCAGCACTACGGAAAGACAAATCTTTCCGTAGACGTGTGATGAGAAATTAGAGGGCAGTAAAAACAATGGGATAGGCGGAAAGGACAGCAAAAAGGAAAAGCGACTGTGGGGAAGCGTCGAAAAGTGTATTAGAGTTTATCAACCGTTTAAGTACGTGCTTCCGCACCGCCACAGCCAAAAGGCCTGTTCCATTATTTTTTTTGCTGTCCCACAATTTCTCGTCGTGCGTGTACTGGCAATTCTGTTACGGATGTCTGCTGCAGGCTTCTTTGCTCACTGGTCTGCAGCGCTCACCACGACTTTCCGTAGACATCCTTGTTAGGGCACTAGCGAAGTCCATGTTTCCTTTCGTCGAATCGTACGTTATGCGGATAGTTCGAAAGTGCAGTTTTCCGAGTAGTGCTATAGTTCCGGCCTGTCAAATGTATAAAACGCAGATCTGGCGCCTTCATCCACTACGGCGTAAAGCGATCTCCACTGATGCTTTCGTAGAAGCTCATAGTATAATGCCCTTGTGCACGCGAAAAGAAAGACGTTCGTTGTGACCCCCGTTGGACTCATGGCTCTATCCCGAATAGTTATTTCCGAGTCTGCGCTGAAAAGGGATGGTATGAAATTACCAATGAAACAATAATCACAAAAAGAGACAGTCAAAGAGGCGCAGTTACGCGGTAATCAACAAGACGTCCCAGTTCGCAGTCAATTGATTCAGCATTGGGGCTTCCGTACATCCCGACGTCAGGCTAGCGACGGTATCCTCAGGGTGCGTCAAAGCTTCAGGGTAGTACCATCTTGCCAGTAGGTCCTGTGCGTTATTGGTGAACTGACCACAGGTTGTTCCCCAGACGCCGTGCAGATAGGTGTGCGAAAAAGTAAAGTATTGATCATATCGTCGCAGCTCGCTCACGCCGTTCTCGAAAGCTGGTTTCAATACGGAAACGGATGCAAGCGTGGCGAAATCAACGCTAACAGGTGAAACGATTCTGAAGTGTGGTTTTGCAGTAACGGATCAATAACTCGACGGAAAAGGACTCATCAGAACTACGGTAAGCGGGTGAGATTGCAAGGGGTCAGACTGGTCCGGCAGATAACTGACACAACTAATCGACGTTGGGATGCCGTCTGTCAAAAGTAACGTCCTCTACGGACAACATGCCCACCGAGCTCACCGAGCTCACCGAGCTCACCGAGCTCACCGAGCTCACCGAGCTCACCGAGCTCACCGAGCTCACCGAGCTCACCGAGCTCACCGAGCTCACCGAGCTCACCGAGCTCACCGAGCTCACCGAGCTCACCGAGCTCACCGAGCTCACCGAGCTCACCGAGCTTACCGAGCTTAGCTTACCGAGCTCACCGAGCTGGAAAACAACAGGATTACATCTGAGAATTGCTACGGCGTTTTCGCATGTAAAAAAACCGCCACCATAATGCCAAGAGCGGAGGTTTTGGGCGTTAACCACAACGCCGACAACCAATGAACAACAGCCAACTGCTGGATTTATTTTACAATGAGCAGAACACTAACAGTAAAACAGAAACGTATACCATAAAACAGGAAATCTCATGAGGTAAAACGCGAAAGACAACCGAAAATGAAATTATGAGTTCAGTAAGGGATGCGAGCACCGGAGTTGTTGATACACTCAGTCATTCTGCTGTACATCGAGCTCACCAGGTTTCTGCAGTACTGGGGAGTAACAATTACCTTCCATGCTTCCTGAATTAGAGTGTCAAGCTCCTCAGGATCTTTCGATCGCAGATATACATTCATTTTTTCCCAGACATTCTCGATGACA
>BDGG01000002.1:705301-752386 GCA_001949185.1 Ramazzottius varieornatus
CAATGTGCTATGTTTCAAATATATTAAATATCCATAGCATTCGTGCCGGCATATCTGCTATGTCAGGCAGCCATGGCGCTGGAAAATCTAAATCTGGCAAGCAGCTGGGGAATGGTAATGTTGAGGTTGACGCCACTTGTCAAAGCGATGTGCAAGCCGTGTACGTACGCTCCACCCATTGAGCCGTCCCGTCGGCGAAGCCAGAGTCTTCGAAATTAACCGACCCGAATTCGGGCCGTTGGTCACATGACGAGCACTACATTCGGGCACCAATTTTTTGCCACATTAGCTACTGCGCAGCGCCATGGCTGATTTCAGGCATAAATGCTATGTTTCAACATTCTTGACAGTAGCTGCCGACTACGCCGGTACGCAGAGGGTGAGGTGAGGCTCTAGGCGGTCCGATACAGTGTGAGACGTTATCCTTTCTGGGGTCCTTCCTTCACTCGTTTGAGGGGGCAGGGTCCCATAGCAAGTAGATGACGAGGGAAGCGATTCCCTTATTAGTCCGTCGAGATTTCAGTGAACGATGGGATTGTTTGAGCTTTCAGATATCGCAAACTCCGTACAGAGAAAAGTCGCGCCGGTTGATCCGGGCGACCAAAAGTGTTCACTGGCAAACCATACTCAGCTCGGCAGGGCTGCAGGGCAGTCAAGACGAGCGAACTCGCTAAACTGCCACCGATTCCGCCACACAATCACAGTGTCCACCCAGTTACCTGCAACTCGAACCTTCTAGTCATTCATTTTGACAGAACACAATTTCGGAAACGTTTAGGGACCAACAGGAATATCTTGTACCGCAAAGCGGCTCCAGCCCAGTACCCCAAAGCATACCACTACCTCTGGTGAACTGGCGGCATAGCAGACGATGCAGCAACGGAGGCGCGATGCGCTGGAGTGCGAGCAGGCAGGGGGTTTAGGGCCACGGGCCGCAGCCCATTGGTGTCAACAGTACGATCCACTATCCAGGCAAAAATTACGAGCTGCTACTCATCCATTGTAACACGAGCCACCGACACAAGCCAGCTGCTTTCCAGTTCTAGCATTTCTTCTCGCGTACATTAACTAATACTAGCTAGTGGTTCTGACCACTGGGAAGACCGAGCACAGGAGGCAAAAGGTTATAGGCTACACATTTCTACTGCGTTACGTTGCAGTTGCGAGTGAAAAATTTCCGTTACCCGGATCAAGTTACGCATTTGTTTTCACTACACAGTTTGCGATATGTGAAAGCTCGAACAATCTGATCGTCCATTGATACATCGACAGACTTAAACGGGGCTCGCTTCGCTCGGCCTGATTCTAGTCGTACAAAACTTGTGGAAACTTTGAATCCATCGAGTGGAATTTTCACTTGGTTATTCAGAAACACTTCAGTTTATTAGTTTCCTAGCTAATGGGATGGTGGTTGAGATCAAAAACCGTACAACCGAATTGATCCATCAAGAAAAATGCATAAAGTTGTGAGAAAACGTCCCATCCTTAAGTAAATTTGGCAGGTTAGAGCGTAGTGACTCGGTGCACGAGCTTATTCGAACGTTTGTGCGTGCACGAATTGCAACGCCAAAACCCACTTCGTGCCCAAACTATGGCACGAACTTTGAAAAGTTAGAAGCTCAAGTTTAGGGGTGTGACTTCCCGAATGACGTTATGCGCATTACGCTGCTTCTGTGTCAGCGTCAACCGCCCACATGTTACTTTATTGAAGTAAAGTAAGGCCGACCAGAGGACAACACAGACTGAGGCCAAGACGGTCATGCAAATCAAAAACTCTTTCCAGGGTATAGCACTCTGGTCCCCATTCTCCGTCATGTTCAAGATAGCTCCCGCGGTGGCCGTCACGCTCCCACTTCCGGCGTACTCGAAGAACTTGCCGGTACCCAAGGCTAGTCCGACGTTCTGTGGCAGTACCAGGAGAGGAATACTGGACCAGATTAGTGGAGCAAAGGCCGTGTAGCCAGAGCCTATCAGGAATGTTATGGATGCTCCTGGGATGGCGGGGTATAAGGTCAGTTGGAGCAGGAACGCCACGAAGACCAGGATAGTGGAGAGCACTATGCCGAAGTCTCGGTGTCCGTACCGATCAGCTAGCCATCCGATCAGAGGAGACAACAGGCACACGTCGTAAATTATACCGACGATGTAGCTAGCGCTGCCTTCTGAGAATCCGTACACCGACTGTAGAAAAAGAGCAAGATTACCGATGTATCCTTCCTACTTCCATGCGATTTATCTACTGAGGATACAGTCCTACCTGGGAAATTTGACAGTTCAAACACCACATTTCCAGTTTTGAACGGTTCATTCCTTCACGGAATGGCTCACCATGTAGACTGTTTCAGACCGATCAGCTGATCGGCTGCACTCTTGATTTCTAGATCAAGTTGAACATTAAAAAGGGACGTCGATCAGCTCAGTGTAATTCCTAGCCAGACTGGTAGGGTCTGGGTGTGACATCAAAGCCTCGCCTCATCAGAGCCTTACGTCATCGCGGCACACTGGAGCGGTCAATGGACTTTCATCTCCCAGTCCTATAGTTCATTCCAGGATCGTCGGGGGATTTAGTTACCTAGCTCAGATTGTAGAAGAGACTCTTTTCTATCGTTCGGTCGGGTCGGTTTGACTATCGGGAAGTCGGGACAGGCATGTGAGAATGGGTGCGAACTATACTGTGACTATAAGTTCCGACAAATGGGACGCTGAAGATGCTAACAGAAAACGTACCACTTGGCATAGTAAGGCTGCAATGTCACACCCCACCTTCGGGCGCCTGTGCGATTCCCAGACTCTACGAGTCCGGCCAGGAACTCCACCGGATCAGCTGATCGTACTTTTGCCATATTGACCAGCAGTCCCGTAAGGAATCAATGTTCAGTCGCAGAAGGAGCAACTGTCAAATCTCGCAGGTGGGACTGTATCGAGTTATAGTGTACGCGGAAATTAAACTCCGGTAGAATGTACAGCACAGTTAACCAGATTTTGACCGTCCATGTTGGCGAATCTAGGAATCAACTTTGTGATCGGACGGAGTTCAAACGCACACACCTGTCCACTCTACTCCTTTCCGGACGTTACTTTCCGCGTACACTGTACTTTGTGCAGTTTGACTTCGCCTTCGGCTGAGCATCTTTATAAGGGAACATACAAGTAGTTTATTAGCAAAGATCAAAGGCACCACCGCCCCCCCCCCTACCCATCAAAGGGAATGAATGGAGCCGGCGCCGGGTGGTTACGTAATACTGGTATGCTCCCTAAGATGTTTTCAGAGGATTGTGTCTTTTAGAGTAACTTATACGGATACAGTAGTTCACCGCGAAGAGGATTCGAGAAAGGAGCTAATACCTATGTAGATCTTTATCTTACCGCGAAGAAATTGGGAGCGTTGGCGACGAAAGTCTGTACCGTGCCATCGTACAGGAATAAGGTAATCACCAGGAGCCAGTACAGTGTATCGAACTGACCTAGTGCTGTCCAAATGGTCCACCAGGGTCTTTTGGCAGACTCTGTCTCGAACAGCCCAACCGTCCGAACTCTGTCCAAATGAGCCAGCAGGAGTAATGCCGCCACCCCGATCAGGTTGAGTCCGAAGGTAAACCACAGCACTCCGCGCATGTTTATAACTTCGACTAACCCTCCCAGAACCAGGAACATGGAGGCGGTACCCAGCCGGTCAAAAAGGATCTCAATGGAGAAAGCCAAGGCTAGTTCCTTGTACAGAAACCAGCCGGTCTTTACACGGTGCAGCAACACTTCGTATCCGCCGGTTCCAAACCCGAATATCATCCTTCCTAGGATCATCAGGGCGTATGCGGTCCTTGTCGTCATCGCATACGCACCCAGTGTGAAGATCAGGCTAAAGAATCATCCATGTGAAGCACTGCTTTCGCTGCTCTCCAGTCCGACGTCGACAAACGATTTCTTCCCTTTTCCCAAGTGGCGCAGGCTCTTAGCCGATAACAATGAAAACGTGTGCGACTTGGGAAAACAGTCAAACTCAAACTTCAGATCGTAATCACAAGTGGCGCACACTTCCAGCAAGTCAAAATGATATCGTGCGCCACATTGAGATAGCGATTTGGGTGAAAGCTCTTGTCGACGTCTCACCTTATATTCAAATGGCCAACTGAACTTACGGGCCCAAGAAGAGGAACGCAGCAAAGCCCCACAGCACATACTTGCTTCCAAACTGATCAACAAGGATACCGGCCAGAATGGCTGCCACAGCTCGTGACCATGGGTAGACACCAACAATGATGTTGAACTGCATGAGATCGAATTGGAGGCAGGATTCCGTTCCGTTGGTGCAGGCCGAAGCGGTACCGGTTAGCCGTTGCACCAAAGTGCTGAGCTGGAGCTCGAAGAAGTTGGGCAAGGAGACTGCTATACAGCAAAACACCAGAACCCACCAACGGGTATCCATCTTCCCTAGTCCAGTCGATAGCACCGTCAGTTCATCTTCATGGGTCAGAATTTGAGCCTGTCCATTCCTAGATTGATCTTACGATATCTACCGTATTCTTTAAAATTATCTTCCATTTAGAAAGGCAACAGCTGGTTGCACTTACCTAGCCTGCAGCGAGGTTGCCTACAGTAGACCACAGTGTCATTAATTACTCCAGGGCAAAGACTTTGAATGAAGACGGAAAATGCCGTCATATAATATACGGTAATTTGGCTCCTGCACAGTTTCAAAGTACCGTTATTCCAAAATTGGACAACGGACGGCAACCAAAAGTGCGAAACCCAAAACTGAACAAAAAACTAACCATGAATCAACAAGGCGTATATAACCAGAAAGAAACAGTGTATGTAACGCTGGCCAGCGCTCACCAAGATGAGAAAGACCAAAGAGAAAATCAAACGTTTAATCACAGTAACAAGTGCACGTGTAAGCTGACAAAAATGACAAACGGTTTGGATTCATCGGTGTCGTTTATGTTGGGAATCGAAGAATTGGTACACTGTGGCATTATGATGAAGTGCTTCATCGATCGACTCGCTGTTTGGAACTGACCGTCCTTTCCGAGACTTGATACGCCACCTGCGGTAATTTATTGGCGGTATCTTCGAGCAAGATGTGACGGGATTCGACCTGCATGAAGTACACCTATTATTCTATGGAACGTACGCAAAATGAGCTCCCGTGTAACAGGGCAAATAGCCAGATTCCTACTCTGGATCTGAAAGCAGGAACGCGTTGAGCTGCACGGACTCCATGAGGGGCGTGTTGTCGCAAAGTATTCTCGACATGGTCACACCGTGGATTGCGTCAATTTGTTCTGAAAAAGTGTTAGACCGATACATTTAGTATTAAACTGGAAAAAGTCTGAAGTCAGTCTGGAAGGAAAGCTGGTCCAAAGCTGGTTGTATTTATGCAGGCACGTTCCATGTCGAAGTTCTTCCTCCCATTCTGCTACGGTTAATTTTAAATTTACTGCGTCATTCTCGATTTTATGCCTGGTTTGAACTTACTTTCTGTCAGTGACGAAGGCAATGGTAGATTGTTCTCATACCAAAATCTGTCTCCAAATTTCAGTCTTCTGAACTGCTCAGCAATGATACAGCCAAAGGTCGGACCGACTCTTGCACCAGACATATGGTTCTCCGCAGCTCCGGCGGCATAGACGTCCACATCTTCAATGTCACTGGAAACAGAAATACATTCAGTCATCAGACTTGAACTGAATAAACCAACTGAAGACCGGTAAACAAAGCGTAAAAGATGTCCCGGCCAAGTGGCACACTCTGCAAGCCGACTTATACTGAGACCGTGCGTCGGCAAGAACAAACAATCAAACTCGACAATATCGTTTTTCCCCAGGTGGCGCACGCTCTCAGCTAACTTACTGCAGACGTGCGCCACTTGAAAAACCATCTTGCCGACCTTCCAGTCAAGCGGCTGTTCATGTTGACTTACTCATAGTTGTCTGCCATTCTGTCGACGATTTCTGTAGACACAATATCCATGCCGCGAAGTTCGTCGAAATTACTGGCCGTCGACAGTCCACACAGTTTCCTCCATTTCATCCAGCCCTGCAGACCGTGGTCACGGCCACGCTGGACATTTAGCGCGGTCAAGTCCAGTCCGAAAGCGTCGCCAGGTAGTTCGAACAAGTGGTTGGTTAGGTCGTCCACGAAGTTGTTGTCAATCTCCTGCGTGGGAGAAGACACCATACCAAGTATAATCTCGTCGAAAGCGTCCTTGTCGTAGAGGGCAAATGGTCGGAAATACGTCGAGCGCAGTTGCTCCTTCTTACGAACGCCGAAGTCCTTGTCTGCACGAGGGAAGAGGTTGGGAACCATGGTGTGGCCAACGCGGTAGGCGGCAGTGGAGAACTCGTTGAGGATGCTCGGATTGAGGGTGATGTCATAGTCGTCCGTGGAGCCTTCTTCCATGATTTGCAGGTTCCACTTGTCCATTATGTCCTCGCCCAGTAAAATAGGCAGAAATTCCTGCAACGTCAACCCACATATTTTCTAAATATCTTCTCATACTTTTTGAATATTCTCTGAATCTTTTCTAGACATTTGGACAAGTTTAGATTTTAGTCTGAATATGTTCGGCTCATAAATTAAAGTTTTAGCTTTCCATTACGTTGTAGGCGATATGTTGTAGCTGAGCCGCCACGATATGCCGAGCTTCCTGGTACAGCTTCTCGTCGTTCCATCTTGGGTTCAAGTCACGAAGGATATTGGCAACAAAATTGTGTTGTCGAAGCCATAAGGTTTGTACTTCAGCTATACCAAGCTACAACGGTATAAAGTTCGTGAAATGATAAGAAGAGGGACTGAAACGAAATACACATTGAAGGATCTACAGTCGATGTCAGTAGCAACTTACATGCACATTGACGCGACTGTCACCTGCAACACAGCAAAACTTTTTTTCATGTTCCAGCTTCAAGGGGACAGCACATGGGCGGATGCTTCCAGACAAGGTCGGCCTCTACGTACCAGCTTTGAAACACTTCTTGGTAGCTGTGGGTGCAATACAGTCCGAAGCTTTGGCATTTTGTGGGGGCAGAGCGTAGTGTGGGTCGCTGGTTGGAGCGAAGACGTCCAAGTTTCCTGAATTGGGAAAGTTACCACGTTCAGATTTACATGACCGTTAATGGTGGCGGTCCGCAGAGGCGCTTTCGTGAATCTCAAATCTCACCGTCTTGGAATGTCCGCAAGCTATCCGCCTTTGCCTTTGTTTGGCCATAAACTGCAACCAATTAATTGATGGGAAAAACGGCTAGTCGATTAGCAGACCATTAAGTTCAGATGTGAAGCGATATATAAATATTTCGCCCTCTTACTCGCACTTCCGTCGATGAAGGCGGTGTTCGTATTGAACTGTTCACGGATACCCTGACCGCAGCCAGTTCGACTTCCCGGATGACTTCGAACGAATTCCATACATTTCTGCTTCAGCCTGCAAAGTCGTTAATATTGATCGATGTGAGCCGAGCTGGAATTGGACCGAAGTAAGTTGGTTCTTGCTGTTCTTACGGAGCCAGAAAATCATCATCCTTGGGTATGACGATGGGCATGCACACAGGGTCCAGCTTGGTTTTGTCATCTGCCGGACAGCAACTGGGCAACTGCCCATCTGCCCCGTGAGCTTTGGGAGTATTCTGTGGGATGACAGCAGGATTATTTTAGCTCAACAGTCCAGCATACCGGTATACAAGAAGGACCAAATGTGAAGAAAAGGAGCGAGCACAGAGATGAAGGCTGATGAGACCAAATCAGCCGATTTCCCAGACAGTGTTCGTACCGTTATATCGTGATCCTGTGCGAAATACAAGGCAACTTTCGGCTTTGTAGAAATTTCGAAAGATAAGATAAGGTTGAAAACAAAACAAGAGAGAAAATCCAAAACAGTCTTCACTTACGATTAACTGTCCAAACTGCATGAACTGGAAACAAAACGAACATTTCATAAAAAAGGGAAACACGACAAACAAAGCCAATCATCAAACGTTCACACACCATCAAAGTCGTAGTAGTAGATGAGACGTCGTTGTTGCCCGACACTTTCTTGCTGATAATTCTAGCGGAAGGCAGCTTTCTGCCGCTCTTTGCTTTGCGCGGCTCCGCCACAGCTGCAATTCATGAAAAATGCTCTTGGCAGGTCAAGATCAGGGGTAGAGCGAAAAAGCAGTTTCTGATACAGTAGGGAAGTACGATCACTTACAGTCGGCATAGTCGGGCTCCAGTAACCGTTTGAGAATGGAGTTTGTGGCTCCCCATCTCGGGAACGCAATATTGTTGCATGATCCGTCATGAGCTCGGTACCGTATCCGAGCACAGTCTGGTAAGTCTCCACTGAATGGATCATCCAGCGGTACAGCTGGATCGTTTCTATAATTTAGAAAAAAAAAACCTGAAGTGAGGCAGACAAAGTCGACCAGATTGTTTTCCCAGGGGACGTGCATTCTTCCTGTTATTGGCCGAGAGCGCGCGCCACTTGGAGAAAACAAGCTCGACTTATCTGAATGTTTTGCCAAGTGGCGCATGGTCTCGGTGTTACTGGCTCGATACGTGCGCCGCTCGAAAGAGTGATTTCGGCAGTTTTGATCACCGACCTTCCTGGCCCCAATCCAGAAACTTGGCAAGAAGAACACAGCAATGGAAACTTACGCAGTAGGAGTACAGTCTTGTTTGATGAGTTTCGCGTCCGCCAGCACGGGGAACTCAATGCCTTCGGCTCCATCAGGTCCTTGCGAGACAGGTGGCGCCCTCCGCCCGTCAGAGGTCTCGATGGAGATAGTGAGGAGAACCCATATCGGTAACACGCTGTCCGAATATCCAGAGTAATATCCAGGCCATCGTTTGGAACATCTCGGTAAACTTCATCAAAAGAGTTGACAGAATGCGGA
This sequence comes from Ramazzottius varieornatus, assembly GCA_001949185.1. Lineage (NCBI taxonomy): Eukaryota > Metazoa > Tardigrada > Eutardigrada > Parachela > Ramazzottiidae > Ramazzottius > Ramazzottius varieornatus. The sequence goes on from BDGG01000002.1 coordinate 714,172, forward strand.
TACGTACCTGCGAATGTTTCTGAATGGTGCCATTGCCGCAGATGCGGACCGCAGACACGGATACAACACTGCCGCACGATGTCTCGTAATGAGCACTGCTTATCGGACAAAATATCCGTGATGGAAACCGTGAACCTGACGAACGGAAATCACCACGAAAACCTCTGCGAAGAACCTAAAAAAAAATTACTTCCGGGTTCGCACAAAAAATCGTGATCCGTATGATCTCGCTAGACTGAGTCAGCTGACTGAAGAGCTCAACCAGAGAGTAAAGAGAGAAATAGACAAGTGACGAAGGGAAACAAACCGCAGAACAATAACGGTAATAAAGTTTCCCCAAGCCGATGAGGAAGAAAAACAAATTTGCTAAATTTATCAAACCAGGAAGAAAATGGTTGTGTTTTTGATCTACTGCCGAAAGGTTTTCCTGTAAGACCATGAACATAGCGGATTAATCGATTACAGTGACAGTTACTTCTCTAATAAGAAAGGCCCAGCCACAAATATGCGGAAGTATTCGTTAGTTATATTTTCTTACCGAATGTACCCGTCATAACAATTATCGTACGCTGTGGCGTATCGTGTTGTTTACGTTTAGGTGACAGCACTTGTGAATGACGTATGTTTCTGTATGAGACTAATTAGCCATAATACTGACTCACTCAGCTACGACGAGGTAAGTTTCAATGTCAAGGCCTTTGATGAGGAGGATGGCGCCATCGAAGCCGGCAATATGGCGCGTGTGGAGGTCTTACACAACAAGCCTAATTGCCTGCCTTGCAGGTTTATCTGCGCTACGTAGCGAAGAACTCATATCGTGGTTTCCGCTATGTTTGGCTGTGGAGTGAAGAGTGTCATGACCACAAATGTATACAATGGATGGGCGGTTACGTATTAATTTGATCGGCCATGAATATGTCAATTGCACCAGCGATATTGCATGCCGTTACATTCTTCGAACCGTAAATAAAAAGTCTAAACGAGCCGAGTAACTTCCGCATCCGCGCTCGCTCTAACGCGTCATTTCTTCCAGGACAGAATTCCGAGGATAAGATTAGGTCGCCATAAAAAGCTAAGTAGCACTGTAACCCAACCGCAATAACCTGTGATATCTCGACTTGCGTGGATCGATCTCGTGTGGTTCAGTATCTTTTTTCGGACAAACTGCAGAAGCAGACCTGCATTTTTTTCTTTCCCTAATGGCGCAGGTTTTTCTTGTGCTCGTTATTTATAGAAAAAACACAGGCATTTTTATCCGTGGCACGTGTGGAAGTTCATCTACATTCCGTAAAGTTGATGAAGCGATATTTTGTAACTTTCCATGTAAGCGACAACGGCACCACGAAGGGCTTCGCGTCATCGCAAACCATGGTGATCCATCAATCTTGTTTCGCCTCACGGTTATGACTGGCGGCTGAAATGTAGACTTATAGTGGCGACACGGATGTAGTGCACATGCCCGTGTTGATTCCATTAATTATATTTTCTAACACCATCGAAGGGGTGATTTCAGCTAGAGCTGTTAATGGTTTGAACCACATGGTTTGGTTTGGTTTGAGTGGTGGTTTGCATGCCAAACTGGTTAAATGAAAATGGTTTCTCCCGCAAACCACCAAAAGTGATCTGGTCTAAACTCCAAACCATTTAAACCAAACCACATAAACCACCGGTTTGAACCGGTTTGCGAACAGCTTTTTGATCACCAGTACATAGTTAACTCTGACACAGTTTTCTTCAATTGACTAATCAACGAAAATAACCACCGAGGACATAAGAAGTTGAGCAACCGTTGCTGGTTTCTCTACAAACGCAAATAGACAAAACTGGCGCATGCTGAAATTAAAGAAGCACCATGGCAAGCCTTCCGGAAGCGCAATCATTTTTCCACCAGGAGTGTTGTCCAACACTGCCGGAACTGCGATTTTTACCTGACGGGAGGCGTAGTTCTGATGTCGCGCAGCTTATGACACAGTGCTCACCCAGTCAAAGCTGTGCATCACGTGGCACTTAGAACGATGTGGCTGCGCAAAAAGATTGGCACTGTCAGACGGCGAATTTCGGCCAGACTTCTAGCACAGAATCTGCTGATTTCGTATGAAATTTCCCTTTACGGCAAACCATATTAAACCACGTAAACCAGTGGTCCATATGGTTTGGCGTGAGATCGAAACCGGTTTGAGTGGTTTGATTCGAGATGCCATATGGTTTGAGGTGGTTCGGTTTGGATGTCAAACCACGAACCACATAAACCATATAAACCACTTTCTAAGTGGTCTGGTCTGGTTTTCAACAGCTCTAATTTTTCAACCCCTCCGACGATGCGCGAGAACAACAGATCTGGGTTAGTTTTATCTGGTCACAGAGATGCCTTATCGTCATCACGTGGATACAGGTTTTTAATTGTCGCTCGGTTCAGCATCGAAGATATCACAAGCTCTAAGTCATCATCGAAAGCTGGAATTCGAGAAACCGCGGGGTCGTTTTACATGCGCTTGAAGGTTCGCTTGGCAGTTCCCTTGTCCCACTTTTAGTTCTGTAACACATCAAGAAAAAATTCGGAAGTACCTGACAGAGCGAAGGCCCTCCTCAACTTTAACCTTAATATCGTCTGTGTGGACGTACCATTTCCATGCCCTGGTCGGTGAACGTGAACTCAACGTTGCAGGTGAATTTATTTTCAAAGGTTTGCTTTTCAAGGAGCATGTCGCCATGCTTGCTGAAGGTGCATTTGACTTCTCGGCCACTGGGAGTCTTGACAAAAACTTCCTTTCCAAGGGTGAATTTACCTCCTTGTCCAGCTTTTCAGTGTGGATCTTGATGCAGTATTCCTCCCCAGTCTTCTTGATTTCAACCTGGGGCTTCACCTTCTTCTGGGCCTCTGCAATTATTGTACAATGTATCGATCAGCATTGAATTTCGGGGCTGCAAACGAAACGGACGAGATTGTTATCCCAAGTGGCGCACCTTGGAAAACCCATCTTGTCCCATTTGACTGATTTCCCAAGTGGCGCACTTCAGCATTGTTGTTGTTGCTGTCGATCAGGAGCTTGCGCCACTTGGGATGATCTTGCACATTTCCTTTGCCCGCCTCCATTATGAACGAGTTGCGCGTCGCAACTCAAAATGACTTTGACGAGAGTGGGGTTATAATGGTCCATCTTCAGGCCTTTGCCAGTTTACCCAGGCTGCGGTGAGATGCACGTGACCACACTTGCCTACGTGATCTGTTGATTAGTTGATTCGCGATTCCGTGACGTCACTTTCGCCCTGGATCCAGGCACGCAAGGAGCTTTCAAACATCTCTCTAATATCTCACAACCGTCAGATTTCTGCGCGATCGATCACAAAACTTCGAGCATAAAAATCTAGAATTCCTCAACGTGGAGCCGTCCGAAAAAAGTTGTCAGAACGAGCAGAAAGAATGAGAGTGCCTACCTTTCCTTAATGTTTTAATCATTCCACGTGCCTTCCCAGCTGGAGACTGGTGGCACCTCATACTGGCAGCTCACCGGCGCCTCGGCAGCACTATCTTGCATATCATAGACCACTATAACCCCCCTCTGCTTTGACTATGGATCAGCCAAACCGTTCTGTGTTCTGGTAAGAGGAAGTCCAGCTGAGGAGCAAGGCTCTGTTCAACGACAGTAATATACGTACTTTTCCATGGCACCTGCCATCATCACTTATTTTTTCACTTGATTGTTTCTGCTTGTATAGCTGTAAACCACAAGCCCTCCACAAGTCAGAATTGTATCTTCCAGCAAAAATGAGTCCTTCGTTGACATCACTTGGTTAATTGATGAACTATTGGATCGAATCCTCACAACCGTTTGTAGGTTCGCTGGGCATTACCACCATCCCACTTGTAGTCCTAAAAAATCACAGAAAGGGAGATTGATGAAACTAACATTGCAACTTGTAACCGTTGAGTTCGAGGAAGCTTCCGCACACTGCGAGTGTAAAATACATACCAGCTGGGTGCCCTCTGGTGTGAAGGTATACTCGACGTTGGCGATGAATTCATCCTCGAAAATTTGCTTCTGGACCAGCTTGCTGCCTTGTTGGGTGATGGTGGACCTGATGGTCTTGCCGCTGGGAGTCTTTTCGGTAAACTCTTGGCCGATCTTGAACTTCATTTCCTTATTCATCACTTCCGTGTTGATCTTCATGGTCCATTCTTCACCGTCCTTGGACAGCTCGATGACCGGCTTCAGTTGCTTTCCGATTTCTGTAGAGGGAGGTGCACCGCATTGATCACTATTCACAGTAGTCTTTGAACAGAAGAAACAGAAACTGGAAAGAAGCTTACCGATCTGCTCCGCAGACGCGCCAGTCTTCCTCAGGTACTCATCGAAGCCGGTGCTGTTGGCCAGCTCGTACTTTCCAGCGACGTTAGGAGCAGCCATCTTGACAAAAAAGGTGCAACACGTAGGGCGACGGGAAGAACTTTCGAAAGTCCACACGGAAGGTAACAGAACTGGCCAGAAGACTAGGCGGAAAACAGCAGTCTTTTATATCCAAGTTCACACCGGTATCACTGAGACGTTTGCACGTTAGACCAGGTGAGATCAACACAGATACCGATAAAAGCAAAAGGTACATGGGGTATGGTAAACGAGCCGTCTACGTGTATGTCATTTTGCACATTTGCTCGAGTTGTCACAGCAGACAAAACCTGTGGACCTCGACGGTGATATCATTTTGTTTAGCGAAGCGAAACGAAATGGTTAATACATTCAAACGCAGGCGAAAGTTCAACAAAGGTATCTGCAGAGTTACGACAGCCTTTGTGTTTGCCGGATAAACATAATTCCGGATAGTCATAAAGAGGATTGGTCATGATCAAGGACAGAAACATCGACCAAAAGCTCTTAAGTCCGAAGGTTCAACACTTTGTGCAGAATATACAGAAACTTATCGTGCCAAACCTCCATCCCTCTGCGTAATTTCTCGTGGACTTTTTCGAATGCCCCTGCACACTATCAGGCTACCAGCTTCGGGACGACTACTGGTGTATCCCTCGCGTCATACTGCGACAATACCTTCTCGAAGAACTAACCGACAAACATGAACAGAAAACGCTACCAACACTCCATTGTTGGTATGGACTGTTGGTAAAGAAGGAAAGGGTTCTGGCCGGATGCGATCAGGAGGGATTTGGTGCACGTACAGGTGCCGTCACTCCGAATGCATCTCACCTATAAAAAAGGGAAACAACAAAGTATTCTGAATCTATCTAGTACTGCATGTTAGATCGAGCTTAACAATGAAAGGGAGGAAGTACCTGATGCCGGCTATATTAAGAGCAACGCCCCTTATCTCGTACGTTGCGCCTGCTAACAACTTTAAAATCTGAATCGCTAGTCGGCATTTTTCTTCATGCCAACCAGTCTGTTCTTCTGGCTGATACTTCACGTAGAACTTCTCGATCGACACGCCGTTGTCCAGAAAGTAGAGCTCCCTGTGTTCGCCATGGCGTTGACCACTTAATTTGTAGAATACGGCGCTGTCACTTTCAGGGACAACAGCGTTGTCGACTTTTCGGATTTATCATTAACACTGTCTTTCGAATCTTCCATGCGATGATGATAGTCAATTTTCTAAACTACAAGTCTCCAGCTGAGGGCGCAGATTGGTCGGGTGTTGCTTGAGTACTCTTCTGACAATTCTTGACAGAAAGAAGGCAAACCCGACACGAGTCACAAGATCGACGCGATGACTCGGAAATCCTCTCACTATCAGGGTCAACGGAAAGAAACTATCACAAAACCAGATTAAAACAACAACGTAAGACTTTACTATGTACAGTACAGACTTTCGGCCCGTCATCTGCGGGAAGACCTATCGCGAGATCGAGATCGCGACTTTTTCCGTCTGTGGTCCTTCGAAGACTTTCGTGGGTTCCCGTGGCTTTCCATCCTTCGTTCTTCTTTGCGTTCGCGGCGCGAATCCTTTTCTAGCCTGCGCTCTTTGTTATGGCGTTTCTGTTTGACTTTATCACCATGTTCAGCCTTTTCCTTCTTGTCCGCTTTCTCTTTCTTTTTTTTCTTAGCTGCCTTCTTTTCCTCGTCAGAATCTTCCAGCAAGGACTGTAGCATCTTGATGCGTTCTTCTTTCTGTGCGGCCTTGTGCTCTTGCACGAAACCGTACATTGGATCCTCGTGCATCTAGAAGCGCAGAACAAGGGTCGTTCAAGTAAAAAGAGAATGAGGCCGAACACTGTAAACGCACAATCGGGCATCTGCATACGTGAATGCGTCCAAAGCAGGTCTGACCCAATCATTCAGGAGAACGTTTTCGGACCCCAAGAAAAAGCTTTAACTGGAGATGCATCTATGTCAAACAGACCTTGAGAAACACGAATCTAAACTCAGAATTGGATTCTGACCACAGGTCAGAAAGTTACGAGGAGGTAGCTGAAAGTGTTGAAAATCTACGTGGCGCACGAATCGGCACGCGCACTGGCCGAAATACTCTGTGCGCAGTCAAGTTTATCCAACTAACCAATTACTAATAGTCCACAGACAATATGCACCGGAAGTGCTTGCTGGTGCGCGTCTCCAGCTGAAGTGCGCTGCTGACACCAAGACCAGCCCCTAACACCCCTGTGATTTTCGGTAAATAACCTCCAATTTTTCAGCCACTCGTTTTGTCTTCATTACCGCCCCAAAGTTCCCCAAATTGAACCTTTAGTACAGTTCAATATTTCGAACAACTTGATGTCAGAAAAGGCCGAATCCAAGCCAAAATACTTTGGACGCATTCTCGTATGCAGATACTTACATAACGAAACTGTTCGATTTTCCGATTTCCAGACTCGTACAGGGGACATTCTTTATCGCCGGACCTGTGTCCGTAGTTTTTACATTTCCAACCTACGATCACAAAATAAGATTGTCTCCATTGAATCTCAACGCCAGCCTGATCCGTATGTAAGTTTCTGCTGTCCGAAACGGATAACCTGGAGCTCAGCAAACAAACTCGGCCAGATTATTTCCCCAAGTGGCGCACGGTTTCGGTGTTAATGGCTTGAAGCGTGCGCCGCTTGAAAGTCGATCTTGTCTGTCTTCCCAGATGCGCATGGTTGCAGTGTTATTGACTGGAGGCATGCGCCACCCGCAAGAACAATTTTGCCGAGCTTGCCTCTAAATTCCAGTCAATCACGCTTACACTGCATCACTTTAACTTCTTTTCCCAAAGGCATCTGTCAACAAAAAAACAGGTTTATTCGAAGTGAAATGGTTCAGAAGAACATCAAGGGGTATTCACCCATAAGCCTTTAGAAGGGGCTTTGGCCAGAAATTCCCTGGCATCTTTGTTTTCGGGACGATCGGGAATGCAGTCTTCTGGTCGTTCTTGATTGCGATCTTTGACCAAGCCAGGGGGAGGCGCTTGATAACTACGGAAAAATCACTGATGTGGTTTCCAAAAGACAGAAGTATTAGGCACTTGATTGTGTTATAGACTTACAAGGTGTCTATGTGCTTCAGTGCCTCTAACAGAGTGGAGTCCATCCGCGATTCGAGGCTTGCTCCTGATCCTTTGGTAAGTGTCGCTGTTGTAGATCCATCTCTAGATCTGGAACAGCGACGCGAGGACATTCTGACGGTCGTGAGTTCTGACAGATCAACACGAAGATAGAGCGTGTTGCAGAAGAAGGTGAATGGAAAAAGCAAAAACCTAAAAAAGTTCCGTTGGAAGAGAGGCAAATCAACAACCGGAAGTGAACGGCGAATCAAGTCGTCGAGATCCCCAGGCGCGCCAAAGGCTAAGCAGAAAAAATTTCCCAAACGGGGAATCGAACCCCGGCCACCGCCGTGAGAGGGCGGTATCCTAGCCACTAGACCATTTGGGATCCCTAAATGCATTGTGCAATCTTACGCTTCCAAAGTTATAGAATCAGTTATCAGGTAGCATATCAGCTGATTTCGGTCGTGCAGCGTTCCCGAGTTCCGACTGGCCATTTCCTCCTTTTCGTCCCATGCAAGATGGATTTATCCTACTTCCACGATGGGCTACGGAACATGTGTCCTCTGGCATCGAAGGTACGAGAGGATGCAAGCGACAGCTGCGCTGACGGGGGAATAACGTCGGGAAAGTGCGATGCGCCCTTCCATGAAATATTCCAGCGTGTCTGCTCCGAAATGGAACCTCGCGGCTTCGAAGCTCATTCCTTCCTTGTCGGTAAGTTACAGCACTTACGTAAAACCAGAGCTTCATCTCACTTGTTGTTTCAGGTTGGTACAACGATATAGTGGACGAGCCCTTCCGGTTAAACTACCCTCCCAACACGCCTGCCATCCTCCTGCTCAGCGCGCCATCCATGTTCGAGAAAACCTTCATTCCTTTTTTGCTCAAACAGGACCTCGAGAACCTGCAAGATCCTGTTGACCGGTGCATGGTGGAGCTTTTCACGGTCTTACGACATGACTGGGGTGGTGCGGAGAACGTGAATGTCGTTCATGACTTCGAGCTTCATCCAAACCGTCGGCCGAAGTTGCTCGTTCAGACTGCTGCTCACGTTTCCGGTGCTGCGTTCCTCTACCAAAGGAAGAATATTCCTCCGAGCGACCACAGCCCTAAAAGAGTAAGCACTTTGCAGGACTACCGTTCGCAAATGCTGATCTCACAGGTTTCTATCATGGCGTCGGACTGGTTTCTACATATGTATTTGGGAACTCGACAAAATTGTTTTCATAAGTGGCGCATCTTGTCAGTATTGTTGGCTGGCAGTGTGCGCCACTTCAGAAATTGATTTTGTCCAGGTGAATTATCTCCCCAGGCGGTGTATGTTTTCAGTATATTAGGTTGAAAATGTCCGCCATTTGGAGAAAATCTCTTGCCGAGCTACTTGGCCTTGTTTCGGAAGTACTTACTGATTTTCTGTCTGTAGAAGATGATGGGACTCTGCCTGCATCCAAAATACGGTGGATGGTTCGCCATTCGTGGTTGTCTTATTTTCAAGAATCTAAACTGTGATGATCTTCCAAGGAAGGAGGCTCATAACGTCCTAGTGGAACCTGCTGATCAGCTGAATGCCGTGGAGCTCTTCAACTATCATTGGAGAGATTGCCGCTTCCGAGACGCCATCGACGTTCAAGCGAAATACTCGGAACTGCAGCAAAGGTATTTCAACACTCCTTCTGGACAACGTGGACCAATCCTCAGAGAAATTATCGAAAAATATTCAAACATTATTTAAAATTGGCGAGTGGATATACGGAGTGGATTTATGGTGTGTTATTAGAGCTTTAATAACGGAGTTTGAACAAAGTGTCATGATCTGTTTCGTTCACCCGTAAACTAGCATAATTGAATTCATACATAAACCGTTCAATACGATTGAAATATTTCGGTATTACAGTTTGCTCTAACTCTTCCCTGGTTGCCCATTTGAAATCTTTGATATCTTCGGACGGTGTCACGTTGGCTGAATTTCTGTTCAGCAAAGCTTTGAAGAAAAATACCTGGAAAATAAAAAGTTGGTCAGTTCCCGAACTGAAGTTCGAAAAATGGTAAAGATGTTGGACGGGTGGAAGAAGAAACGTTAGCGAACCTTTGCACCGTAAAATTCCTTAGCGATGTCAGATTCCACCGGGTATTTATACTTGCAGAAGCCGAATGGAACGCTTCCCAGGAAAGAGCACTTCATCGTTTCGCCGCAATGGGCATGAAGAACTCTTTCAGCAGTCTGCCGCATACTTTCCCCATTTTGCCAGGGTCCCTGAGGAAAGACCCACTGAGGTGCGTCGCCAAGTTGCTGGTTTACGACGAGGTAGAGCTTTCTGTCGAGCTTCCTGTTCAGCGATTTCACGTCGTTCCTCTGGTCAGCTTCTATAAAACAGCGCACATAGATTCACTGAAATCTTATTACTGCACCAAATGGAATGTGAGCAAATGGTGTGAGACAGATCGTTGTCCCAAGTGGCGCACATTTTGATGTCGTTGGTCCAACAGTATGCGCCACTTGGAAAATGATTAGGTTCAATCCAGCTTCCCACGTTTGGAATCCTAACAATAACGTTAAGAAATCTCAGAAGAATACTGTAGTTCGTAAAATGCCGATGAGGGTTCTGTGATCAAACTGGTTCAGTCAACGCAGACATGCCTGTTGTTCGATCAGCTGGAGCGAATTTTTGGAAGTTCTCGTTCCATTTATCCTCCAGATCTTGCGCTGTCTCCTTCACGGCAGCATCTTCCTGAGCCACATCTTCTTCCGCATCTTGCTGCTTCTTCTTCCGCTTAGCTTTACCTCTGGAAAAAAATACAGAGGGCACAATAAAGACGCTGAATTACTTGTTCGCTTCAGAGCTTCAAACAGAAACTTTCACTGACGCTTCTTGGAGCTTCGTTAGTTCGTGGTCGGACAGCCAGCTCGTCTCGAATTCCTGCTTATCCAATAAGGCCGCGAAGCTTCTCTCCATTTCGTTGAGAGGAGCGGATACTACAGGAGGACGTTCGAGGCAGACAGCACTAATCAACTGCCATTTGCGCATGTGAAGATCGGCGTTCTGCGCTTCTGTCATCTGCAAAGCGCGCTGACGAACCTCCAGCGCTTTCGCCGTCTCTGCACCTGGCTTCCTTGGCATCCTCAAAACCTTTCCTGTAGCATAGACCCACGACTCAGATGTCTTGCCACTGCTCTGAATAAATACCGACACACGGTTTACAGTACCTGTCTGGTACGACCGACTTGATGTCCGACAAGTGCACGCGATCGACGCGATCCAGATCCTGGCATGCTGTGTCGACTGAGCGATCATGAAGGACATTCTCGGTACGTCGAAGCTTTCGTGTAGAAGTCGGTTTTGCTGAACAAGAAGAGGAATCCGGACTCCGGAACACAAGTTTTCCTCGGCTTCAGGCTCCACCGGAAGTGACAACTGAAAAGTCCAGTAATCTAGTTCAACAATAAACGTCAAGCGTGACTGCAATGATGTTATATTAGTGATGTGATTTAATGCATCGTACGTACTGGGCGTGGTTCCAGCAACGTGGTGTGAATGGCGGCTGTACAGCTAGCTCTATGTGACAGGCTTGATCGCCGAGTTCAAATCCGTGCCAGTCTCCTTCCTTCTAAACTGCCGCAGAGGTCCGTGCTGTATCTCGCTTCCCAAAGTATGCCGTCAAAAAGAAATTTCCTTCGAAATTATCCGCCCTGAATTTGTTTAGAATTCCTGCTCAGCATCTGAACTGAAGAGTACCCTTTCCTTTTTTCTAGGTTAAGGAAGCGGGCTTGGAGCAAATTGAGAAGGAGGGTGAACGGGACAAGATGACTGCGCCATCGACGGGAAGCGAGGCTACGCCTTTAGACCTCAGGATGGCATCTCCACCCGTTCCTACTCCTCATCCTCTCTACCATCAGTCTGTGACTCTGGTCGATCCATCCGGGAAGGAATTTCTCCTGAACATGTCCGTTGAAGATTTACGTGATTTAGTCCGTAGTACCATTATCCTGCGCGAGGCAGCCGAGAACGCATCTGCTGAAGTGGCTCCTGTGATACCTCCGTCTGCTCCTGTGACCCAGCGAAAACCCATTCCCTTTCAAGGTATATCTCTCTTCTCAACGAGTGTCGAATATCTCTTTCCGCATTAATTTTCGTTTGAATTTTGAGATGCTCAAAGTCAAATAGATTTGGGAGAGCTGGACATTTCAAAACAGGGCGTGAAACAGCATGTTTCAGACGCGGCTCGGTATGCTTGATTGTTTGATGGTCGTGACGTGGATTTGCTTGTGCTGTGATCTTGTGGTTATGAACTCTTGCTGATGAACAGGGCGGTGCCCGGACAAATCAAGTAGTTGACCATGTGACGTTTGCCTCTGCATTGGCGGTTGATAAGTCACGCGTGGGTACTGCATACGTCCAGACTGGGTTGATTGTTGATTGCTTGCACCCTGGGTAAGGTACTTGATTGACTGGCTCGTTGACAGGCTGACAACGAGCAGCAGCCAGCTGCAGCCTTGATATACGAATAAAAACGTTATGGTTTGCAGAAAGTCAAAATGGGGATGTCATATCATTCTGCCTGGACGACGACATTCCTCGAGCGCAGCAAATCCACGTCACGACCACTTATTTTCCAGAGTACATATCGAAACGAAGGCTAAAAGAGCTGGCCAAGGTAGATGAGAACGTAGCAGCTGCCATGGGTCGTAGTGGTGATAGTCCGCCACCTGAGGAAGCTGAGTCCAGATCTCGCGTATCTCCTGCCGAAGACGACGATGACGACTCGACGGAAGATGGGAGAAAGATGCACAAGTGTCGTCTTCCAGGTTGCACAAAGATTTACTCCAAGAGTTCCCACCTGAAAGCCCACCTGAGAACCCATACGGGCGAGAAACCTTATCCTTGCAACTGGCCTTCCTGCAAGTGGCGCTTCGCTAGATCCGATGAACTCACAAGGCATTACCGTGAGTCTCTACCGGTTTTCACCTAGTAAGGGATGATTACAGGTTTGTTTTTCTTCAGGAAAGCATACGGGGGACAAGCCATTCAAGTGTCGGCAGTGCGACAAAGCCTTCTCCAGGAGCGACCATCTTTCTCTCCATATGAAACGTCATTGATGATAGACTTCTTTACTTTCTCGTTGGCGTTTTGCCGTCTCTAAAAAGAGCTCTATTTGATGTTGCTTTTTGGGTTTTATCTTTTATCTGGAAAAGTTGCAGTCAAGGAAAGTTTTCGCCTCAGTCGAAGCCGTGTATTATCTTTCTCATTTGATCTTCTAACCTACCTGTAAATTTTGTTTTCTACTTCTTTTCTAGCTGAGTTTTTGCTTTTATCCACTGTCGTTAATTTAAGTGTTAGAGCTGGTGGTGAAACTGGGAGGTGTGGTTCCGTAAAGTACGGAAGCGGAAGCTCTGACGTTGTAAAGTGCTTACTGCAATGGGAGGTAATGTGTAATGTTATACGTGCTACTTAATGGTTGTACCGGTATGTCATCTCATGGAAAATCACTTGGTTGTTGATCAAGACTACAGAGGCGAAAAGCGAGTTTTCGTCAGAAATGCTGACAATCTACCATGTCGCAGACCAGCGTACTGAGATCGAACGACTCGAGGGAGCTCGTAGAGGACTGGATCTTGAACCTGCGGAAACCTTGTATTATTCGAGACTGCGCAGTGGGAGAGTGCCTGACGAAATGGAAGCCGGATTACATGGCCAGCACTGTTGGGCACAAGCCTGTCAGCGTTCACGAGTCATCCAGTAACCGCCTACGCTTTCTCAAGAAGAACTTCACCTACGTCGTTCTACCCTTTGCCGAATTTATCCAAAAAGCCTCCTGTTTTTCTCGTGCCGGTTGCGGGGACTGCGCTGGTGATGATTGCGACAGAAGATATTATTATTATCGGGCAGTGGCCGACGACGTCCGGAATACTCCATCCGACTTCCGGCGCGACTTTCCCAGCCTGTCCCCCGACTTCACTGTGCCCAGCTTCCTCCAACCTGAGAAGATCTTCTCCTGTGTTCTCCGCTGTAGTTCCGCCGACCTCGGGCTGTGGTTACACTACGACGTGCTCGACAACGTGCTGGTTCAGGTGAAAAAAAAGGGGTTTACTGTGGGAATGATTTGAAGTTTGGAAATTAGAATGCTTGAAGAAACAAAATCAACAAATCAATCAATTGCGTTTTCCACCCCTTGCCGCATGGGTGGCGGCGCCATAGAATCCTCAGACCAGCCCCTGGTCGTAAGCAGTGACAGCTGGGCAAGTGGCCGCCTGTGCTAGCCGTTGACTGGATTACTTTCTCGAAACCACAAGGCTGCAGGCCCGCAGCACGCTCCGGCAGCGCTAAGTAGTTGAGTGGCCACCTAACGCTGTCACTTCTTACAGCCAGGTGCTGGTCTGAAGATTCTATGGCGTAGCCACCGATGCCTTGCCGAATGCCTGGTTTAAGGGAGCTAGGCACGAAGCTGTTGATGGTCGTTTCCGGAGCAGGCCGTGCCGTAACTGCCGTTTGCTCTTACTTCCGGTAGGTTCGCGGAAGGAAGCGAGCCATTCTTTTCAATCCAGAAGACGCCGAATACCTTTATCTCTCCGGGGACAAGTCATTGATCCACGACCCGGAGAATGTGGACCTCGAAGAATTTCCACTGTTTGTAAAAGCAAGGCCGTACGTTTACCAGCTGGAGCCAGGCGACGTCCTCTTCATTCCCGCCTTCTGGCTCCACTACATGATCTCGGAGGACTTCAGTGTCGCGGTCAATATCTTCTGGTACAACCTTCCTAGGGAGCTGTACGACCAGAAAGACACGTAAGGTTCAAGAAGTAAGAAGAATAATAAATTCGTTTTTTTCTGTTCGCTGTTTACTTTGCAGATATGGAAACAAGGAACTTCAACCGTACTTCCGAGCTGCTCAAGGCGTCGACCGAGCGCTGAAGCAGCTGGAAGGTTTACCCATTGACATCCAGAGATTTTATATGCGAATGCTACGTTCGAAAATAGATAAAGCATTGGGACTGAGTCGAGACCGTTCGGCATGAAATGAGCGCGAAGAACCTTCCTTGATTTTTCTTGTTTTGAGTTCAGTTTCTATTGATGGCAATAGGCACTTCGCGCGGCAGCTTGTTTGTATCATCAGTGTGAGTTGACCACACTGGTATCATGAGCCAAGCTGGGTTTTCAAAGCTGTTTCCTCAGCGTGAAAATAGTGATTGTTTTCCGAGGTATAATGAGCCCTTTGTAGAAACAGTATTGCTTTCCACGGAATAAGCTGTCCAGGGTCCATCAGAGAGACTACAGTCCGGTCGCTCGAAATCTGGTACCTGATTTTGCGATTTAAAAATAAAGAAATCATACAAAATTAACGACACTGCGAGCCATACCAACACAGCTGTCCACATGCGGTTTGGTTACTTGATCACACCAGTAAAGCTACGGTGTAATTTATGTATAATGTAATTTCGGCCTTGGCTTGTCGTGGTGTATGGCGAATGTATAGCAGACTTCAAAACAAAATCGGAGAAATAGGTACCAGATTTCGATCGACCGGACTGTACAAGGGTAGAGGAATAGAGCCCTGCAACATGCCGTACGTTCTGCGCTGCACTGCATTTTACTGCATTGCAGTGCAGTTGCAGTCGCCGAAACGATGAAAAAATGCAGATGCAGTGCAGTTACAGTTTCGGGAAACCGGATGCAGTGCAGATGCAGCACGGGTTTTCGCGACTGCTGCAGGGCTCTGCTTCTGTTACCCCTTCTGAACGACTTTTTAGCCATACCGGTGATGCTCTCAACAGTAAGCGAACTAGTATGCTGCCTGAAACTCTGAGTGATCTGATGATTATTCGGTGGAACTATCTCGCAGAAGAATAAATGATTATCGATAATAATTTATGCAGTATCGATGCAGTAAAATGCAGCTAGACGTTCATGGATGCAGTGCAGTTGCAGTTTCCCTCGGTCAGAATAAATGCAGTGCAGTGCAGGTGCAGAACGGATATTTCGTGCTGCTGCAGGGCTCCATGGAGGAACCGCTGTGCATACTGTATTCCCGCGAAAGTTTTGCGCAGTCACGTGAAATGCCCGTAAATTACGCCTGGCAGGGACAAAAAAGGTCTGTCTTCAATCAAACTCGTCAATCAATTGGCATACACTTTATTCTTCCGAGAAAGAGTCTTCCACCGAACTGAAACTACGCTCGAAAGACCTTTCCAAATCATCAGGGCTATCCAGAATCTCTTCCTGACTAGCTAACATATACAGCGGTTCTGGCATTATACGAGCACCAACGAAAGAGTTTTCTACCGTAGAGACTTTGATTTTCTCCCAGGCTTCTGAAACAAATTTTATGAAATCTTGACGGCACGGCTTCTTCAAATACCCGCTCTTGGTGACAGCGGTGCAATTGTCTCTCCACAAGTGGTAAGATTTGCGTAGGTACGGTTTGAAGAGGAAGTTGACACTAATGTCCAAACGTTGGTAGGTACCAGTGGGACCAGCAGGAATGAACACCTGTTCGATCCCCAGATTTTCCAGTAAGAGCTGACTCTCGAAACTCCCATGAGCCGGCGCACGATCACGAATCAAGGTACCGCCATCATGTCTTCCGTCAAACGTTTTCTTGATCCAGAACCGGTCAAAGGCTGAATTCCACCAACCCGAATGAGTACTGAAGATGCGGACGTTTTCGGGAATCTCCAACTTGTTGAGGATTCTCGGCGACAGCTTTCCGGTTTTTTTGTTACCTTTGAACACAACGGAAGCTGGAAATTCCCAACCGTTGGCGCTGATCGTGAAGCACACCGTGAGACACTCAGGATCTCCTGGAAGTTGCACTACTCGCACTTCCTTGGCACCTTTCGGGGACAAAGACTTTTTGTAGGTGTTCTGCAGCCTGACTGATGTTTGGTCCATGTTCATTATGAGGTAAGGATGAGGGTTGTTGATGAAGACAGCTTCGAATATCCTGTGTAGGAAAAATTCTTCCTGGATCTGCAGAAAAGAAAGAGGTAAATGGCAGTCAACTTTGCGCATGAAGTCACAAATCGTAATGTCATAGCAAGTGACGAGGCTTAAGGGAAATTTCACAATATGACGTCACACATTGTACATAAGCAGATCCCTTATCTTATCTTCTTCCGTTTGGGCAAACTTTCAGCCAATCTTCTTTGTGACTCGTAGCACTAGTCCGCGTCACTGCCTGAAGTCTCCGACCCAGCCTTTTGAAGCTTCGAATCCCGTGACTCCTCGCTCAGCGGCGACAGCAATAGCCATATGTCGAGTTGGTTTGGAGGCCTTCTGGCGGTCTTCATATCGCTTGTACACTTCCTCTTCGAGCTCGTGGTGCTGAATTCTCCTGCCAGAGTTGTTGATCTTATCCAGGAGCTTTCCAGACTTGTCCATGACAAAAGTTGCTGTAGATACATACTGTACAAGGTTTTCAAACAAGTTGGAGCATTTCTTACTTCCAAGCACGCATTGTCGATTCCAGAATCCCGACGGCTTTGGCATAACTGCCAAGGCTTCCCTCCCACCTCTCCAAGGCACTAACGTGACGCTTCGCCTCCTCAACGGAGTGTGTATTATGAGATTTAGAAGTCATTCCGACGAGATACCTGTCACATGGGCTTCCGGACAGAAAATCAGAAAACAAATCCAACAAGTGAAAACTCGATGGGCCCCAATCAGGCAATCAATGCATTGTACATTAAAGTGTTCGTAGGCTTGATTTATGGGCATGACACGTGACTGCGCAAAACTTTCACGGGAATACAGTACCGTGGAGCCGCAAAACATGGAAGCCGTAGAGGCACTTACCACTACTAACAAACATTACCATTGATCTAATATGCACAAAGACCACGCCCCGGCAGAGTCGGTTACTTTGCTCGCACTGTTTACGGCCTATGGTGATGGGTCAACCTGCAATACGTGCTACGAAAAACTACACGGGGTGACGCTCCAGATATGATTCAGATCAAAGGGAAGGGATCAAGCGCGAGGGGAATGATGCGGAAAGCGGCAGAACATTGACGAGTCAAGCTGCTTGCGCAACAACGTTGTGATTTCGCTTAGAAGTGATTTATGTGTCACGTGCCCTTGCTCACCCTTGAGCGATCTTAGTTTGCCCACGTGGTTCGATATTTTCTTACGGTAGCAGCTCCGCAGTGAGCCGAAGCTAGTCCGACAATGACTTCATCACTGAAAGACTGGCGTGACGTACGTACGCGTTCCTCTACCCCTCTGGTCTCTCTGGGTCCATTGCGCGCTGGCTAAAGATATGGTGTCGTGTCAGCGTATCTGACGTATATATTCAATGTTATCTGACGTATATATTCAATGTTATCTGACGTATATATTCAATGTTATCTGACGTATAACGAATTACACCAGCAATTCCGCTGTTTCTGATTGTTGATCGGCTATTTTCATCAACCACATTTGTCAATTGTCATTTAAGTTTCCTCAGCTTTCCTCTCACTGGCAATCCTTATCCGTCAGCTTGTCTTTCGTGTGGTTCGTGGACGCCCTTGATCTTACCTAAGAAGGAGACGACTTTGCTCGTGGAAGCGGTGTGTGCTGGAATGTGACGATTCAACATTCAGTGTTGTTGTGAATGTCTCGTAAGTCCTGACGTTTTACCTGTCGTTTCGCTGCAGTTGCCTGTCCTGAAGCAACGTCATGCCTCCACGGAAGAACACACCGATTGTGAGGCCTGTCAGCTCGGGAACGACAAGGGCAGAGCGAGCACAAGCAAGGCAATCGACCAAGGATCGTCTGTCGGAGGAGATTGAGTACCAACCTCCCAAAGTGGCGCGCCAGACATCCTCCAAGTCTTCGCTCACAGAAAACAAGGATGAAAAGCTGATCGTCAATACCATCAACAGACTTAAAGCACAGAATAAAGCTCTGGAGGACGACGGGCACGCTGTGGAAAACTTTATCCGGACAGCAAGCAAAAATGATCCGCAGTATTTGTGAGCAACCAACTGTTGATTCTTTGTTATACTGTATTGTTTATACTGAATTCGTGATCTCGACCGTTGTTGTATTTTCCAGGGAAATACAAGCAGTTGAAGCAGAAGAAGCTACGTTACGAGCAGAAATTACGGAGCTAGACGAATCGAACGAAAACCTGAAGGAATTGCTGGCGGAATATCGTAATCGGAATTTCCGTAAGATCGAGATCTCTTTGTCGTTTTTCTTTCACCGGTGGATTTGATGTTTAGATTTTTGCAGCCATGTGTACTTCCATTCGCGCTCATGGGGGCAGAATCAACAAGCTGGCAAAGAGATTCTCTTCGTCAGGAAAAGCTGACTTGAGAAGGTAGTCCATCGATTGGGATCTGGGAGCTCAGTAAACAAGCTCGACAAGACGTTTTACCCAAGTAGCCCATTCCTACATTGTTCTAGGCTGGAAGCGTGCGCCACTTGGATACACGGATCTATCGAGTTTGACCGTTTTCCAAGTGGCGCACGTTCGCGGTGTATCTGTCTGTAAGCGTGCGCAAGTCATGGGCACGATCTTGTCGAGTTTGTTTGCCCAGGTTTTGACCTGGGATCCACTCTTAACCAGCTGAGTTTTTCTGTGAATTAAATTTCATAACCTTGTCCGGTTTCAGGGAACAAGAAACACTGAGGGAAATGACGAAAGAGACGGCAGCCAACCTGCATATTCTCAAACATCTGCCAGTGCTGGCTGCTCAGAAGAAGCACGACGAGGAGGCGGTCGGCCCCACGATCAACGGGATGGAGTTTATGGATGTAGAGATCCTCCGGGGTTTGGAGGACGGATTCCAGAAACTCCAGGTGGAAGTCTTTGGTGCGTTATAACTTAAGCGCAATCAGTTTTGTAAACCAAAGACGTTTACACGTCTGTACATACCCAGAGGTTTCAAACCGTCCTCAAAGTGGTCGGTTATTGACAAATAATTTCGGGATTTTCTTAGGGCGATGTTACTTAATGATCTCTGCGTTTTATGGGCACGCTTGTGTCTAGCTTGATTTTGGTTTAATAATTGGCAAAGCTCAGATGAAAACGGAAGATTACACACTGAAATGAAAACTTGAATGGGATCAACGATGGATTGATATCCAGGAATGTATTCTGACAATCATCTGAAAATTCTCGTAAGTAGGAAAATGTATCTATGTTACCAGAAATTTGGCAAACATGATTTCTCGCAACGACTAAAAGGAAAAAGAATGTGAGAAGATTTTTCCAAAAAGTCATCTTGGTAAATCGGCTTTTCGAATTGTCATGTTGTCAGCAGCAAGATTGATGATTGTCTGCTGAGGACAGTGTTGTCATCTTGACGAATGCTTTGGAATAGCCTGAGTATAGTACTGTAGAAGACTCATGCACCGCGAGGCTCGCGTGAATAATCTCAACGTGGTACTATTCTCCCCTGCAGCTACTGAGAAGGTCCTCGTTATGACTGTGGCAGTCAAATAACTTCAGTTATTTCTGACGAGTACAGTGTGAGAGCTCCACATAACACCATCGGTTCCACTGTGCAGCGTCTTTTTCAGTCTTGGCAATTTTCTCGGTTCTCGTGGGGAAGTTTATAGAAATAGAGTTTGAATGGCAATGGCGGCAGTTGCTTCGGCGAACGCTACAGTCGACAAGGATATCATCCGCAAGAAGTACCCCGTCCCCGAGAAGATGCCAACACCCTACGAGATTGGCTACCACCACGCAGACTGGCTGTAAGAAAGTCGGCACAAGGATTTTTCGCAAAACCATCTTGAAGTTTCTTCCGGATAAAAGTTCATTCCATCTTGCAGGAAGGATTACAAAGGCTGCACGGTGGAGTACCCCAAGTACCTGACTCTACAGGACGTGGAGACCTTCGAAGCCTCACCGCTGGACATTCCCGTTTGCGCTTTCCCCAAAACCGGTATGTCTAGCCCTATTTCGTCTTCTCTCCAGAATGATATACTTCAAACTTGAAGATACAAACGTAGAAATAAGGCGTAATATTCCTCTTTTCATCCGGTGTATGAATACGTTAGCGTTTAATCTGCACCTGTTTGACGTTACTTCGATGGTGGTATCTCTTCAGCTGAAACTGAAGAATATATTGTTTAGAAACCTCGCCGGATAAGAATTTTTACAAGAAAACTGATAATTTACTCTCCGAGTTGTCTTTCTGTGTTGCGAGATGGACTGAGGTGACGACATGATTGTGTTTCTGTAGGGACGACATGGATGAACGGTATTGTGATGGGCGTGTTGGCCAACGGTGATCGTAAGGTCTATTACGACGCTCCTCTGGAGATGAAGAGTCCCTTCTTGTGTCGTTGTGAACCAGAGCAGCCGGTCGGGATGCGTCCCATCGACATTGTCAAGAAGCGCCCGCCGGGTCGTTCCTTCTTCACACATCTGGCTTACCAAGCATTGCCCGAGAGCCTCTTGAGAGCTGGTTCCAAGGTACGGTCTTAAAACGCCTGACGAAGCCTGAAATCTTTTCCTGTAATTGTTGCTGGTATTTTTCCGCAGAAAGTGTACATTTGGCGCAACCCGAAAGACACCATCATTTCCGAGTATCACTTCTTGCAAGCTCAAACCCGCATTCAGTTTCACGGAGACCTGGACGAGGTCGTGGATTCGTTCGTCAACGACAGGGTCGGCTTCGGTCCTTTCTTCGACCATCTAGCCAGCTTCTGGAAACATCGAAACGACGACCCCAACATTTTCTTCTGCTCGTTCGAAGAACTGAAACGGGTACGCGTAACTCACAGATTACAGATTCGTTTCGATGTTCAGAATGTAGGCCGACAGGCCCGAAAAGATCCTCTACAAGGGGCGCACGCCTTGAGCCATCGACACTGGAACGTAGACACTTGGAAAAGCAAGTTCGACAAAGATTGTTTTTTCAAGTGACGCACGCTTCCAGCCAACAACGGTGACAACGTGCGTCGCTTGGGGGGACGATCGAGCTTGTCAAGGTCGTGTTTTCAAATGGCGCCAGCTTCCATCCGATACAGAGAGAAAGTGCGCCACCTGTGAGAAACAGTCTTTTCCAGTTCGCTTGCCCATCTCAGGTCCGTTCCTTCTGAAATTATCTTGACTACATTCAGGACTTCCATAACGTTGTGAGACGTTTGGGCAAGTACCTCGGCAAGGACCTTACTGACGAGCAGATTCAAGTTGTTCACGAAGAAACAGACTTCCCGAAGTTCCAGTCCAACAATCTGTTGAACAAGTCGAAGGCGCACGAGCAAGGATACCTGGACTTCAACCGACACCAGTTCATTCGGGATGGTACTGTTTACTTCCAGAAATTTTCCACGAAAACTTTAATGAACGATTTTTTCAGAATTTCGGTATTATTTGGCAGGCTCAGTGGGACAGTGGAAGAAGCTCTTCACACCGGAAATGAACAGGAAAGTGGATGCCTGGGTGGAAAAGAACATGAAGCGTCCAGAACTACAGGGAATGAAACTGGAATTCGAAATCTGAAAGATAAGTTTGACCCGTCAGGGAAAAATTCTAAAGTAGACTAAATTTATCGTAAACTCAGAACAGACACCATTCGCTATCACCATCGGTGAAAAACAAACTTTTAAATATTTTCATGGTTTACAGTTTAGACTAGGCTACGATCAGAGAAGTTGCATTTTGCGCAGATGGTTTGGACAAACTAGAACCAATGAATTTTGAAAATCGAAGTTTATAAAAGCATTCGTTAGAACCTTTGAGAAGTTGCACAACGCGGGCGAGTTTGAGAAAAACGATGGGACAAACGACCGCTGCTGGTCATGTTCGGCAGTAATTAGCCCACCAAGTTAAAAAAGAGCCGGCTAAAATGCAAATCTGATTAACTGATTGTCCGGCGTGGAGGCCCTGTGTTGCCCGGGCACCGATTACGCTTCCTAGTGTTTCGGGCCAGCCAGGGCAGTACTGACGGCAATTCGTTCATGTTTGAAATCTACGGGTGATTTTCTTCGTGATTCACGAACGAAGCCCCCCTCCCCTTCGTTTCGTGGATCGCGAGGCGAATTACAAATCTTGAATGTTTAAACTTTTCTAAATGCAATCGTTTTGTCCAAACTGTCGTTTGTTCAAACCATCTGTGCAAAGTGCAACTTCTCTATTTCAAACACTTCTCATGCACGAATTTCACAACAGCGTTATGTAATTGTTTAGAGCGAAAGTGACTCGCTGAAAAAATGGCCGCACATCGGGACTTGGTGGCTCTTTCGTGGCCACGTTGGCGTCTCGTATTTCGCAGACAATAGTGGCGTAGGTGGCCAGCACTTCGAGGAGTTGCAATATCAACCACAATGACGACGATGATACTCACCAACATATCAGCAAAGGTATTCGCGTAGCAGAAAAGGGCGTGGCGTAGCCGAATGAAATACTGTCGGTTGATATTCTGCCGATCGGGTAATCCCGGTGGTATCATCACTCTTGGCTGCTGTCGCTGACACTTGCTGGTCCAACTTCAGGTCCGCCATTGGAGAATAATTATCAAACTGGTCGGGATCGTTTACCCAAGCGGCGCGCCCCTTCAGCCGGTAACACTTTTAACGTCCGCGACTTGGGAAGACCATATTTTCGAGTTTGCCTGCAAAGTCCCCCTTCTCCTAATGTAATACAGACCGGAAGTCAGAGTCTCGGAGGGCTTACTTGACTCTCACAGTGCAAACAAAGCGAGAGGCGTAGCAAAGTCTGCGCGACTGTGCTGGAGGTGTAGCAGTAGACCCATGGCTCCTGTAGATCCCACATGAATCTGTGTTTTCGATTCACATACGCAAAAAATCAGGGTTTCGAATTAGAATTTCGCTTTGCGCTGGGGACCGAGTCAAGCTGGACTGCGACCACAAGTAAAGCTAGAACGTTTGCGGAAAGATAAGCTGGGCAAATGGTTCGTTTTCTCCAGTTTGCTGCCTTATTTCCGTTAACGAACTGATCATTGACCTAACTTGGAGGATCACTTCCGAACTCCATGCACATCGAGGCTGATGGTACGGTCTCTGAGGTGCCTGTTTTGGAAGGTGTTTGATATGAAGATAAATCGTCCGCCAGTGTGTATACGTACGATCTGTCACGAAGACTCTCACGAGGGGATTTTTCCAATCCGCCGCCTCTGATCCTCGAACCGACATCACAGGTGGATGGAGAAGATTTTTCTCTATATAGTCTGAGCCGGAAACCTCGTCATATTTCCGTTCCTGGAATAAACTGCAGGAACCGGAAGTTACGTCAAAATTAGGGCGGTACTGTACATTGACCGAGGCACAATCAATAAGTTTGATTGACTCATAGTTGATTGGCCAAAATTGATTGTTCCTTCCATCATATGAGCTTGTCGCTGTCGCATGACGCATCTTTTGTTGATTCTCTCCTCCATAATCTTCCCACAACACTGCGATGTACTCCGTCAATCCCTTGAACGTGCTCCTGGAAGAGGAATACAAACTCCGGTATCAACCGGACGATGCGCCAAGTGAAGCGGACAAGCAGCTGAAAGACCTTATCAAAGGTAGGTATTTTTCCGAAGGTTCAGTGCAGAAGTAAGAGGTTTTGTTTCACCGGATTGTTGGAATATTCTAGATCTTAGTGACATCAAAATTGCTCGAAGCGACAGTCCTGTGCTGGAGGTTGAAGAGGACTTGCAAGGGGACCTACAGCTCGACGGGCTAACGTTCGACGACTTTGAAAAGACAGCGGGTGATGCTAACCTGTTGAACGGTAGTGCCGAACGTTATTTCTTCGAAGATGATCGCTTGAACGAGCCCGTTACAAGTGACACTGAACCTTCGTCCCACGAAATATTTGTTCCGCGACTCCCAGATCGAAGAGTTCCGTCAAGCCAAGCTGTCAATCTTGACTACCAGAAACGTGCTGTTGATTACTGGTGTAACGCTACAGCAAAGAAACGGCGGAGCTTGTCTTCAGTCCGAATCCATTTCACAAAAGTTCGGGACGAACGACAGCTAAGAGACTGGAAGAAACAGCTAGCTGAAGGCGGATCCCGATTCGACAAATTGAAAGTCATTCGCTTGGAGACAGCAAAGCAGTACTTCATGGCCAAGCAGAAGAGACAAGTAGCCAAGGATTTGGATCTTAAACGATGGGCGATAACCGCGAATGATGATGTGGATCTACCTGGTTTCACCGCTTCGCCGCACTGGGTGTCAAAATTCAAACGGTAATTGATATCGTGCAAGAATTTACTTATCGATTTAACGAAGGCAAATCTTCTGTATTTGAACGTCGGCAAACGATTTCACCTGAATCGTTAGATCAAGTAGCGCACGTTACCGTACTCAATAAGTGACAGCGGCGCCACTTGAAAAAACGACCTTTTCCAATTTGCTGGCAGTGTTCCGATGACATTTATGCTAGTTTGGCAGGTACTACGGAATAGTTGATCGAAAGATAACGAAGTTCTTCACAAAGAAGTCCCTCGAAGCAGCTCCCCAAGTCAAGCAAAGTGCAGAAGAGTGTGTTGCGCTGGTCAGATCCAGAATAGCGGAGCACGGATTGGACTGTCTTTGGAACACGGATCAGTCAGGATTTGAATATGAGGTGAGGCCCGGGAGAACTTTGAAGCAGAAAGGCGTGAAACACGTCGAGGCTATAACCCAGTCCGAAAATTCCATGACTCATTCCTATACTGTCATGATGACAATCTCTCCCGGCACACGAAAGTTTCATCCTATTTTGTTCATCACCCTGAAAGAAGAAAAAGGAGTCTTAGGCCCAATCGTGTCGAAAACGATGTTCAAAGCTGATAACCTGTACATCACTGCGTCGACATCGGGAAAAACGACGAAGAAGCTCTACCTCAAATGGTCCGAAAATGTGTTGTTTCCGCATATGGAAGACCGCTGTATCCTTCTGGCTGACTCCTGGAAGACGTTCGCCGATCAGGACGCTGTTATCGAACTCAAGCCCGAAGAGCTGCAGTACGAGATGATCACCATACCTCCCAAAGTGACTGGTAGTATCCAGCCGTTGGATGTTCTGTGCTTCCGGATGTACAAGGGATGTTTCAAAAAGATCTCAAATTTCGTGTTTGTTAATGATGTTCCTGTACATGTCCATCATAGGGACGTAATCCTAAAACTTCATTCCTTACTGTATCAGCAGTTTCAGTCACCCAGATTCGAGAACCTAATTGTACGTGCCTGGTTCAAGTCGGGATATACGGATGAACGGGTACAGTATGTGAACCCCGCAAGCTTCATGTTCAAGAAGCTGAATGGCCGCTGCATTCATAATAACTGTAAGAATACTGTCCTTCTGGTCTGTGGGTGGTGCAAAGGTCGCCTCTGTTTTCACCATTTCTATGATGTTCATCATTTCTGTACCATCTACCTGCCTTAATGTTTTTTTGAATTTTCCACTAGATATCTTTACGAGGACGGAAGTAACAGGTTAACTTGTAGCGCCACCTGTGTTGGAATTTTGACGTAACTTCCGGTTCCTGCAGTTTATTCCAGGAACGGAAATATGACCAGGTTTCCGGCTCAGACTATAGAGAAAACTCTTCTCCATCCACCTGTGATGTCGGTTTGAGGATCAGAGGCGGCGGATTGGAAAAATCCCCTCGTCAGAAGTCACAAACGAAGTCCGAAGCGTTGACGAGGTGGCGTCACTTGCACGAACGACGATATATTATGGGCCAGTAAAAATTACGGGCCAGGCGGGAAAGACGGCAAATTCACAATGTGCATGGAAGTCAGAATCAGAAATCGGATAAATGACGTAACGCAGTAAAATTCAACCGTAGAAAATCGTGATGGACAGTAGCCATCAGCTGATCAGCTGTTTTATTCTGACGCTTCAACGCTGCTGTCTACTTTCTCCCGGAGAAGCCTTGGACTAATTTGAACTGTTGAAGGTATACGTGTTCCGGTAAAATGGAGATCTAACTGCTTTAATAAATATGGCAAGGTTTAGCTCTTCGGCCCAATATCCAGCACGTACGTACAGCAGTCCAGCCTTCGATGTTGGTCTTACTTGTAGCAAGAAATACCTGCCCGTGCTGCCGTAGCGAAAAGGCCTGGCCAGTACTTTTTACTGGCTGATAATATCTCGTCGTGCGTGTACAGCACATGTAGGGACTAGCGGTGAAAAGCATGATCTTTCCTCGACTGATATTCACTTCACTTCTGTCCTGTATCGTTTTCGTTTTTATTGATACAGGCAGTTGCTAGAATTCCAAACGTTTTACTTTGAAAGTTCATCGACACGTATTTCAGGAAGAAGTGTGATGTGAAGTACGATACATAAATGGCGTAACCTGAATGTTAGGAACAAATGAAGAAACGGCAGAAGCAACCGATGGATCCAACTTGATAAAGTATAGTTCAAAGTGCAGGTTGTATCACACGAAGCAGGCGCATGCCACATCCGGTTGATCGAGAAATTGCAAGCTGAGGTTTAGTCCCTTAGCTCTTGGCTTGGACTATGACGGGTTGGACGATGGGTTTGCAACATCTCAGCTTGTACCCGCTCCAGCAGCAAGCGCCATCTCCGCAGGCACTCTTTTCCATCTCGTTCTCACCAGACTCGCATCCCATCTGACAGAATGGGGCCGTTCCCACCTGAAAGTGCCATTTCACAATACGTTTCGGCCCCGAAGAAAATCTCGAAGCTCGGCATACAAACTTGATACGATTGTCCCCCCCGCCCAACTGGCGCACTTTCTCGGTCTTATAGGCCGAAAGCGTGCGCCAGTCGGAAAGCAATCTTGCTCAGTTTAATTGTTTCCTCAAGTGACGCACGCTTTCAGCCGAAAGCGTGCACCACTTGAGAAAAACGATCTCATGAGTTTGACGGTTTTTCCAAGTAGCGTACTTTCCTCGTGTTTGTTGCCTGAACGAGTGCGTCACTTGAGAAAACGATCTGGTCGAATGTGATTGCCGTGGCCACACTTTGACCAAGACACTGAGTTCGCTTTCTGGTCGAAGGAAAGGCAATTCAGAGCTGAAACTTACCCATCGGCAAGTTTGTCCACTGGCCGCTGCAGCCGCCGCTGCAAGTAAATCGGCCGATTCGCACTGAAGAGCCAGCATGGCGACAACGAGAATAATTCCGGCCTTGACGTAATGCATTGTAAAGGGGTTTTGGGGAATCGTAAAAGGGAAGCTCTATCGAGAAAGTTGAAACTGGTGGCGAGTTAAAGCCGTTGTTTATAAATATAGCATGCAATGCGGAAGTGAGAAATGCGAAACTGAAGTGCTTTGAAGGATGTGGAACGGAGTACCGTGAGACTTTCTGCCGGTTTTTGTCGTCTGGCGGTGTTGGTAGGGTAGTTGGACTTTAGCCTGTGGGCAGTGCTATTCGTGGCTACTTCGCGGCTGAGTCACTATTATGCAGGCTTGGCTGCCTTTCCACGGGTAAATGTTTACGCGCTGTTTCCGAAATTTGTGGAAATGAACTGGGTGAGCACATCAGCAACCGCGGTCTACACGGGTAGCATGGCAAAGGGCTTATCAACAATCGCTGATCTTTGTCACTTCCACAGGAGAGCAGCTTGACCATCTGTTCTACAGTAGTTCAGCAACGTGGCGCCAAAGGTTATTTTTGCAGCGACGGGAGCGATGAAAAATCTGGATGGGATCCGGGCGAATAATTACAACCTCGACAAAACCGCTCTTCGAAGTGGCGCATGCTTTCACCTGGTACGGCCGAAAATGTGCGCCACTTGAGCAGACATACAAACTCGACAAAATCGCTTTTCGAAGTGCGGCACGGTGCCAACCAGTAATACCGAGGATGTGCGTCAGTTGGGAAAACAATCATGTCGAGCTTATTTGCTGAACTTCCATACGCTCCGTTCAAAGTACGAGGTAAACTCCACAATTCGGGCGGGCCAATTTTCCCATCATAATTCGGGCGGCGCGAAAAGTTGATACCTTATTCACTATGCTGTATTGATTGATCATCGTGCATCGGTTGATACAACACTTGCCTTTTCAACATTGAGCAGACCCCTCTTCCTCTCACCGCTGACTCCTCAACTTCGTGACGTCTTCCTATCTCTAGAACTATCACGAGAGATAGAAGAGTGTCTGTTCTGGCCCGGCGAACAAAAACTAGAGGATTTGGAGCAGAAAGAGCAGAGATACAGACCGCCCGAATTGTGATGGGAAATTCGGTCCGACCGAGTTGTGGAGTTTACCTCGTAAAGGAAGTTGGCAGCACCGTTGAACATCGATTCTATCATTGAACAAAAAGAAAACATAATTGCACTCTGAACAAGTGTATGACGTGTCCATGCCGATGGCAGCTTGAGACATTCGAGCACTCCAACCCTGAAAACAGTTCGCTGGCGTTTTTTTCAGCGCTGACTGGATTCTCCGTGGCGCACTTAATCACAACGAAAACCTTATGACGAGGCAACCGTTGTGTGCACTTTTGGTCCTCAAACTTCCGCTTCTGAACTTTTGCGACAGCATTTCTTCCTGATGCTGTCTTGAAGACGCGAGAAAGTCCTTCACGTTTTGCCTTGACTGCACAATCAATTTCTTCAGTCGAAACCCACGACCTAGCTAGGCTAGAAACCCATCAGCTGTGCTGTAGTAGGCTTGAATACGTCCAATATATACGTTGTGTCGTGGTCTTGATAAAGTTGTGGGTCGAAGAAAGAGAGAGCCACTCCGTTAGTCAGCGCAGTCAGCACTGAACCTGATCATCAGGAAGCCCTTGTATGATAACACGCGCAGGCCAGCCTCAACGAGCGAGCACCGGTACGTCGCGGTGATGTCAACGCGGTTGGCTGTTGTTCGCCGTCGGCTACTGGAGCACCTCTAGATCTACCGTCAGGCACCACACTGGGCTCTTGTATGATCGCAATCCGGATGTACACGCGCGTGGATCCTCGTTCAGGTTTCTGCGACGGCTATTTTCGATTACACACTGTACCAGCTACCGTTATTAAACCATCCCCACATACCGGCCATACCGGCCACTTGCGTAAAACCCTCTTACTCTCTATCCGTCGAATTCCGCTAGACTAAATATTGTCATCTGTTTGACGGCATTCCACCAGCTCTGTTCCTGGTTGTGCTGTATTTTTCTAAGAATTTTTCATCTGACCATGGCGACGACTTGAACGATAGTGGCGGAAGAGGAGCCGGATATGTCGCGTCGAGAGCCGGGACATATGCGAGAGCTCTTTCGGAAGAAGAGTCAGCGCGACTGGAACCGCATCCGCAACAACCTAGTCCGGCGCTCCAGGAAGCAACGACCTGGTGATGGACGGCCTGGTGCCGCTGTTGGTATAGAGGATAACCCACCAGGAAATGGCCAACATGTTAACGACGCCTACAATGACGCTGGAATACACGTAAGCTACCTACTGCTCCCACTCCTTTATGCTTTTCCTAGGTTTTTTTCTCAAAATTTAAACATCGGGCGCAAATAAGAAATTCAAGAATTTCCGGTCAACTCATACCGTCAGGTCAACAGTCTCATCTCAGTGGTCTCACATTTTTCCTATCGGTACAACCGTAGTGCAACGGAATCCCAAGTTCTTTACCACCCGCCATATCGGCATTTGTTTACGAAATTTTCTTGATAACCCCAGCTTTAACTGCACTGAAATCGTGCGGTCATTACCTGGGAGCTCGGCAAACAAACTGGACAAGATCGTTTTGCCAAGTGGCGCACGTGTACAGCTAATGGCACTGGACACATGCGCAGGCAAGATCGGCAAGTTCGTTTTTCCATGTGGCGCGCGCTTCCAGTGTTGTTAGCTGAAAGCAAGCGCCTTTCTGGAAAAATGGGCTTGTCGTCTTCCACTTCTGGGAACGCCGGAGTCCCGCGAAAGCAGTTTGGAGGATTAATGTGAGCCTGTTCTTGAGGACCGGGGGTATAAGACGTCCGTGTAACCTTGAAGATCTCCACTGGGTTTACGGCGCCTCTCTAGCGTGTGGATGCGATTGCATAATGGCAGCTCAGTAACGCGTTGTGAATGTGTGTATGGTTGGCGAGTGTTGAGATGGGGTCTTGTACTCAACGTATACGGCAGTTACGTGATGGAGGAGTAAAGTAAACAGACGCGAACTTGATTGACCAGGCCGATCTTGAGGAGCTCATGCCCGCCAGCTTAACCGTTCAACAAGCTGTCTGTTCGCGTCATCGCCATCTTCCCGATCCCGCTTAATGATTCAAGCTCATCATGAGCATCTCTGCCAACGTTGCATCGACAAAGCTGCGTGACAGTCGGGCAGGAGTTGACCAGAACGGCCAGTCCACGCACCAAGC
The DNA here is from genome assembly GCA_001949185.1 of Ramazzottius varieornatus. Classification (NCBI taxonomy): domain Eukaryota; kingdom Metazoa; phylum Tardigrada; class Eutardigrada; order Parachela; family Ramazzottiidae; genus Ramazzottius; species Ramazzottius varieornatus. The sequence goes on from BDGG01000002.1 coordinate 744,847, forward strand.
AGAGTAGAGCACTTGGGTCTCGTGTGAAAGTGGACCTTCACAAGTAGTCGCAGTGGTTGACCAAAGTACTGTATTCTCCGTTAACATTTGTCCCATAACAAATTCATCAAAACTCTGTCACCATCAAATTCGGAATTTTGAATCTACAGTACTGCAGGCAAACAAATTTGGCAAGATCGTTGTTACAAGGGGCGCACTCGTCCAGCAAAACAACAAGAGAAGGTGCGCCACTTGGGCAAAACATTCAAACTCGACAAGATCGTTTTTCTAAAGCGGCGCGCTATTTCAGCTAAAAGCAGTGAACAGCGCGCCAGTTTGAATAATAATTCCGGGATTTTGCGGGATATCGCCAGGAAACTCTTTTTTCCCAGCATTTTTTTCTCGTGTGTTATTTTCACAGTGAGTAACAAAAAGATTGATCATCACATCTAGCAAAAACGTTACAGTATGTCGACGTCCTTGGTGTGCTGACAGCAGCAGAAATAAAACAAATAATGCAGATGAGTTCGCGACGTGAGGAGCGATGCGGGTCGCCTTAACGTGTAAATCTGGCCGAGATATATTCCACCGGAAATGCCGAACGGCAGTTTTTTCAACAATGCCCTACATTCCCTCCTGTCAAAAGCAACAATACCCTCACTGCCAAATATACCGATCGATTTCATAACTACCCTTTATGTCCAAAACACCAACACTTCACTTTGACAATGGTCCGCCGTTCTGTATGGAGATTACGGTTGTCGCAACCCTTTCACTACCGTCTCGTGTTAGGCACGGAAAGGTTTTCGTTACTCCTTCTAGTCAGTCATGTGCAACAACGGGAGCGCGCCAAGGCCGTTTCTTTAGGTGGCGCACGATGATGGTGTTACAGACCGGGCGCGTGCGCCACTTTGAAAGAGCGACCCTTTCCAATTTGATCCTTCTTCTCTTAAATGGCGCAGGTTTTCGGTGGTATCAGATGGCAGGTTGCGCCACTTCAAAAACCGATCTTGTCGAAATCGTCTGTCGAGCTCCCAAACAAAGACTTGAATAGCTGCAGAGCTTATGTTAGAATATCCGAAAATGTAGAGAAGTCACCGAAGATCGAACGAGCTCGTCAGACATGTGAAATAGACGACACATGTCATACTGCTTGTCTGTTCCCAATATCAGCTTCAAGGAAGTATCCTTTTACATCACACACACGTTTCCGTAAAACAAGAATGCCAGTCATGAGATATTATCATATCTTGGTCGTCAAATAAACAATCTCGTTTCTGTCCGTTTGAACTAAAATATTGTCATGAGACGTCGCCGGACAAACTCGTTTACTCGGGTTGTCTGTTTCATTGACGGAGCACAAGAAATCTTCACCTTTCGAACACATCTAGAAGTGCACATTATTCTAGCGATTTCTTCTGTGTTATTTAGGATGAAGACAAAACTGGCAACTACAATCATCAGCGGAGCAGCGATGTCGACCTGCATTCACAGTACGACACAGCCTCCGGCATGCACAATATGCGAACGACGGGACCGCTGGCCAACGGCGACCTCCCTGTGGAGGACAGTTCGGCGACCGGCATACATGCGGGTCGCGCAACGGAGAAGTAAGGTTTACATTGGATCAACAACACACCACACGTTCGTGGCGCGGCTACTCAAACACATCACCAAACTTTGCTGGTCAAGAGATGTCACTGCTGAATTAACCCGCAGGGCACTTTAGCGGTCAATTTCCTTCGCAATTAAAATTTTAATTATAAACTCCATGAGAATTTGATTGTCTGTCGGACAGTCACGCTGGATCAAAAGCTGGGCAAAGAAACGAACCGATCGTGTTATTGGTATTCAGCGGCGCTATTTCCCAGTTTTATCATCTCACAGCGTGCGCCACTTGTAAAAGCAATCTTACCGAGCTCGATTCTTCTCACAATGGCGCATGTTCTGATTGTTGTTAGCTGACTATTTGCGTCACTTCAGAGAACAATCTTGTCGAGTTTGACTGCTTTCTCAAGTGGCCCACATTCTCAGCACTACTGGCCAGAAACGTGGGCCACTTGGGATGACGATCTTGTGTGTTTTGTTGGCCGGCCTCCCATATCTAATTGTCAAGTTCATGAGAATGTCCTTGTCCGTTGGACAGTCAAACTGATCAACGTTGAACGCACACACCTTGTTCGTAGTGACATTCGCGGCTGGGATGTGTTCCGGTCAGTGCCAAACGCCGTCGAGAATACCCAACGCTCTTCGCAGTGCATCGAGGTTTCCCTCCAGATTCTCAAAGCTGCTGTCCATATCATCACCTTCCTTCTAGTCCTCATCTCCGCTGTGATATCCAAATCAGCTCTCCTACTCATGACGTCTCAAATGCAGCCGGGGAAGACCATTACTTCCTCATGCAAACGAGCAGGTCAATAAGAGTCGGCCAAACGCAAATAAAAAACTTGGTGCTAAAATCCTCACCCGCTATTTTCACGCAGGTACTTTTCCCCAACCGACGGCCGAGGCGGTCTTTTGGCGGTGGATACTCCTCTTTTCATACTGGGTTCCGCAGCTCTTCACCTTCCTTTCCTGTCTTCGGCACTTCTTCTTCAAGAAAAACAAACGCCCTCCCATCGGACTGTTTCTCATGGTATGAATCAAACGTATTATTAGAAAATTACCGTAATCCGCAGGTGGGTGTTAACCTCACACTAGAAGATATATCCACCTCTTAAGATATATCCATCTGACAAACATCTCAGATACTCCTAATATTTACTCTTGCTAGCATTTCCAGTGGAGATAAAGTTTTACCAATTTTGATTATTGTTCTTGCATTTCCATTGTTTCCATAAAATTGTTTTTATTGACTTTTTTAGTTTTCTTTGTATAATCTGTTTTCAGTGTGAAGATATTGTTCTCGCAGACTTTTATGATGGAGACTTTGCACACAATCGGTCTGGGCACCCTCTTCTTCCAAGTGCTGCCATCGCTGGACGCCGTCAAAGGCGCCATGCTGACCAACTGCCTGTGCATCGTCCCGGCCATCCTGCAGTTCTTCGCTCGTACCCGCAACGAGTCGCGTCGCTTGCTCAAGTTTATTCTCGACATGCTAGCCCTAGCCGCTCAAGTCTCCGGGGTCGTCCTGTGGCCCCTCGCTCTAGCCGACGTCAAGGACTTCTGGCTGTGGCCTCTGGCCTTCGTCCTGGCTTCCATCCCCTGGTGGGAGAACTACCTCTGTCGGGCCGACTCCTCTTTCGCCTTCGTCCGCGCACTGGCCACCCGCAAAGAACGACTAAGAAGGTCGCGCTATGTCACCTACCTCTTCCTGTCCATATGGAAAGGCTTGGTCATGCTGGGGACTATGACAGTCTGGGGTCACTATACACTCGGTGCAGCGACTCTGTACAACTTCACAGCTACTCCATTCAAACATACAGTAATGCCAATCACCACCACGCTAAAGACGAATTTAGTGGGAAATACCACGACCGCAGCGCCCTCTGCCAAACAGCAAACCAGCTTACTTTTCAGCTACATCTCTCTGTGGGTTTTCGTGGTGCAGGTCGTGGCCAGTTACGTCTGTTACCAGACGGCCAAGTTCGCCTGTAAGATTGGCATGCAGCGGTTCTCCTTCGCCTTCCCCTTGAGTCTGACGGTGCCGGTGGTGGTGTCGGTCTTGATCACCGTGTGTGGGGTCAGAGCGACGGATGGATGCTTCTTGACTAATATCCTCCCCGAGTCGGTGTACTGGACCTGCTTCCAGGGAGACGTCATACAGGACCTCTTCTTCAGGGATCAGACCTGGGTGTGGATATTGTGGCTCTTTTCACAAACGTGGATCACCCTGCATATATGGATGCCCAAAGCTGAACGACTGGCAAAAACTGACCGGTAACTTTAACATCAAGATCGCTTTTGCAAGTGGCGGATGCTTTAAGCTAATATCGCTGAAGACGAGCGCCATTTGGGAAAGCAGTCAAAATCGACAAGATCGTTGTTCAAAGTGGCGCACGCTTTCGCCTAACAGCACTGTCAATGTGCGCCACTTGGAAAAAGGGTCTTCTCGAGTTTGGTTGTCGAGCTTCCAAATGTATCGTAAGTTGAACGTCGCGTTTTCATTGCTTTTATGTTCCGAACACACATTGCTTTTTTCCTACAGGTTGTTTATTACTCCAATGTACGAAGGGTTGCTGGTGGATCAGTCGTTAGCGTTAAACCGAAGGATGGACGACGATCCGGACGTCAAAGTTGACGTAAGCGTTAGTTTCTCTCCTCTAGATCGGGCAGTGACTGCTGGTAGGGTAGCAGTTTGGATTGTAGGAGCTGGTGAAGAGGATAGAGGACAAGCCGGTCATCGGGGACGACATGTACGAAACACCGGGTGTCGATAAGTTACGTCCCGGCGTGGACGACGCCGGTAAAGGCTTCGATTCGGTGACCAAGATCTTTGCTTGCGCCACCATGTGGCACGAAACCACGTCCGAAATGATGCAAGTCCTCAAGTCCATCATGCGAATGGACGAAGACCAGTCGGCCCGACGCAACGCTCTGCAGTTCATCAGCGGCGTCGACCCTGACTACTACGAGTTCGAAGGTACCACCAGCTATCCTTAAATCCTCGACTAGTATAAAATTCAGAAACAGTCTTATTTGCCTTTTTGAGAACGGTATAAAAGGGGCACACTCTCTCAGCTAGTACCACCGGGAACGTGCGCCACTTGAAATAGCGATCAAGCTGGACAATGTACTTCCCCAAGTGACGCAGGCTTCCAGTCGATATCAGTGGAAAGTGCGCCACTTGGGAACATACTTTCTAGTTTGTTCACTTGCTGCTTGTGTTCGGAATTCCTGAGCTGTTTCTCTCCACATTAGGAAACGTTTTCATTTTGTATTTTTATAGCCCACATTGTCTTCGACGACGCATTCGAAGCGGGTCCTACGGACGCCTTGCACAACGGCCCGGACAACCGACTCATGAACCGTTTCGTCCGTCAGCTTCTGGACGTGATCGACAAGGCGGCCAGTGCGGTCCACCAGTGTAACGTCTACCTGCGACCACCCAGGAAGATCCCCACGCCCTATGGAGGAAGACTGGTCTGGACCATGCCAGGCAAAAACACGCTGGTGGTCCACTTGAAGGACACATCGAAAATTCGCCAACGGAAACGCTGGAGTCAGGTGCGTAATCAACTCAATCAGTCGGCATTTGACAAGCAGTCGCTCGATATTGCCTTTCTTCCACGATTATTCAGCAGTTTTATTTTTTTTTGGTTTAGGTCATGTGTTGGTATTACCTGCTGGGTCATCGTCTGATGGACCAAGAAATGGACACAGCCCGCAAAGACGTCATCGCGGAGAACACATACATTCTGACCCTGGACGGCGACATTGACTTTATGCCGCACGCTGTGCAGCTGCTGGTCGACCTGATGAAGAAGAACGCCAAAGTGGGCGCGGCTTGTGGCCGCATCCATCCCACCGGCGGCGGCCCCATGGTCTGGTACCAAAAGTTTGAGTACGCCATCGGCCATTGGCTTCAAAAAGCCACGGAACACATGATCGGCTGTGTACTATGCTCGCCGGGATGCTTCAGCATCTTCCGCGCCAAGTCTCTAATGGACGACAACGTCATGAAGCGGTACACGCAAAAGTCGGAGAAGGCCGACAACTATGTCCAATTCGATCAAGGTAAAATAACACCGACCGACCACGTTGATTTGCCATAAATAAATCTATACCAATTGGTTTTCTCCTCAGGCGAAGATCGGTGGTTGTGTACGCTGCTACTGCAGCGTGGCTACCGCGTGGAGTACTGCGCGGCTTCGGACGCCTACACCCACGCACCAGAAGGTTTCGACGAGTTCTTCAACCAGCGTCGCCGCTGGATCCCCTCGACGTTGGCCAACATTTGGGACCTCTTGTACCACTATCGGCAGACGGTCAAGACCAACGACAACATTTCCATCCTGTATATTCTGTACCAAGCAGCCATGATGCTGGGCACGGTGGTGTCGGCCGGCACCATCTTCCTGATGATTTGCGGGGCCATGGTGGCCGCCTTCAAGATTGACAACTGGACGTCGTTCATGGCCAACGCCACACCCATCGTTCTCTTCATCATCTGCTGCTTCCTTTGCACACCGAAAATCCAACTCCTCTTCGCCAAAATCCTTTCGGGTAATTTGGCCGCGTTTAACCATCTCAGTACAGTCGATATACTACTGTAGAAAAATGTCCGGCTCGATTTCGAGTGGCGCACATTATCAGCTAGCAACGCTTAGAAGGCGCGCCACCTGGGAAAACATGACAAAATCGACAGGATGGTTTTTCCAAGTGGCGCACGCGTACAGCAGATGACACCGAAATGTGCACCGCTCTGGGAAAAAAAGCAAGGGTGTCGGACTTGTCTGCCGAGTTGGCCTATGGAACTGCAACCGCTTTAGCTGCGCCCGATTGAGAGATCATACTGACTAAACTATCTAATTCTTTGACAGGAGCGTATGCCATGCTGATGATGGCGGTAGCAGTGGGTACCGCCATCCAGATCAAGGACGATGGTATAGCGTCGCCGGGCACCATCTTTATGATTGCGCTGGTGGGCACCTTCTTCCTAGCCGCCTGCCTCCATCCCCAAGAGTTCCTGTGCATCATCCACGGCCTGCAATACTTTCTGGCCATCCCGGCCATGTACCTACTGCTGATGATTTACTCCCTGACCAACCTGAACATTGTGACCTGGGGTACACGGGAGACCTACACGGGTCACAGTGACGCCGTGGTGGCCGACAAGCCGCAAAAGACGGGTATGATCTTCAACTGGTGGCGCCGCCAACACAACCCCGGTGAAGTGGCCGAGCAGGAGGATGGCAACGTCACCTTTGGCTGTGGCAACCTGTGCAAGTTCATGTTTTGCATGCACCAAAAGGCCGAGTCGGAGAAGACGCAGGTGCTGTGTCAGGGCATCGAGGAGCTCAAGTTAAAGATGGAACAGATTGATCGGAGGTTGAGGGCCGATATGGAGCCGCAGTACATTATGGACTATCGCGCCATGGCCAACATGGGCACGTTGGAACGTAACCAACGGATGAACTTCCCTAGGAACCAAGCACCCATGACCATGGTGCCGACCAACCCATTACATCCTTCCTGGTTGGATGATCGTGCTTTACGGCTGGCCGAGAGCGACTACTTGACGGGCAATGAACAAGCTTTCTGGAACGGCCTCATTATCAAGTAAAACAAAAGTTGCTCATCACAAAGGCCATCGCATAAATCTGTGCCAGTCACACGTCAAAAGCCCGACAAAGAAGAAGGCCAAGACCGTATTCTGCCATGTGGCGCACGCTTCCAGTGTTATGGGCTGCAAGCGTCCGTCACTTGGAACACTGATTTGGTCGGGTTGTTTGTCGAGCTCCCACTTCATGTCCACGGCTCGAAAACTGGAAGCTGTCTAAATACGTTATTCTCCTTGACTGATTGACCGATCGTATGGTCTAAGCATTTTGCTTTATTTGTCCAGGTATCTGCATCCACTGGAACATAACGACGAAGAGCGCGACCGCGTCTCGCGCGA
>BDGG01000002.1:775480-802889 GCA_001949185.1 Ramazzottius varieornatus
CGTTATCCATATCAGTATGGTCCCCCGAATGCTGGCTCTGTTCATCGGACATATCGTCTGTCGAGCCACGCTTCTGCTGCAAGGCCTGGAACCTTTTGCGAAAAGCCACATCCAACGTCCGTGTCTTGGCTCGGGCTCGGCGGTGATTCTCTAAATGTTGGATCATATGGCGGTTCCTGTTGCGCACTGACGGGTCGCCTTCTTCGGAAGAGGCGGTAATCTCTCCACTCTCCATACTGAGTAACTCGTCCTCGTCAATACCTCTCAAGGCCTGCAATGCCCTGGCAATCTCCACGGCGTTCCGTTCGATGAATTCATCGTCAGAAATGTCTTTGATGTTGGGTCGGCAGCAGAAGAGCTCAGTGGAAGCTAGAATGTGGGAGATTGTGCCGAAGCGATGGAACAACATGGCAATGAACTGAATGACCAGAATGAGGAGGAAAAAAAAGACGAAGACCATGCCGATGGGCTCGAGTTTGAGGTAGACTAACTCGGTCTTGGGACAGAGGGTCGACTCGACGGGGAGGGGTAAGGCCGACAGATTCTTGGTCAGACTGGCCAGCAAGCCGTACATGGCTGGGTCGGCCAGACCTCGGGCTAGTCCGACGACGCTGGTGCAGTTGACCCAGGTTAGATTTTGACGGAAACCGATGGGCCAGACAATGTGCAGTTCCTCTTTGCGCAGTTGGAGGAGGAAGACGATGAGGACAAAGAGGCAGTTGATCATGAAGAAAGCCAAGGCCACTTTGTTGCGCAGGGCTTTCAGCTCGCGCGAGACGCGGTCGCGCTCTTCATCGTTATGTTCCAGTGGATGCAGATACCTGGACAAATAAAGCAAAATGCTTAGACCATACGATCGGTCAATCAGTCAAGGAGAATAACGTATTTAGACAGCTTCCAGTTTTCGAGCCGTGGACATGAAGTGGGAGCTCGACAAACAACCCGACCAAATCAGTGTTCCAAGTGACGGACGCTTGCAGCCCATAACACTGGAAGCGTGCGCCACATGGCAGAATACGGTCTTGGCCTTCTTCTTTGTCGGGCTTTTGACGTGTGACTGGCACAGATTTATGCGATGGCCTTTGTGATGAGCAACTTTTCAATCACGTTCCTGATGCTCACTTGGTTCAACCATGAGCTATATTACATCTCGGCTCACTTCTAGTCGTCCGACATGTACGTGATCTAGGTGTCATCACGAATTTCGAAACTCCGACAAGACATCATGTCGGAAGCCTGAAATTGAATTTTACGTGGTTCGTCGGAGTTTAATGAAACCCAGAAATGTGTCGTGTCAGACAGAGCGATTACACGGCAGGACACTCGGTTGATTGGGGCATCAAGAAAGGTCACTGGAAAACCATCAAACGCCGCGTCGTTCTCGTTCTGCAACCAGATGTACCCTCGAATTTAATTGTAGTTTAACTGAATTCTAATCTAATAGCAAAATTTGAAAGCCAAGAATCTTTCATAGCTGGCTCCGGAATAATTTATAGAGCTTTGGTCAGTTGACCAGCGGCTACTGACGCCCAGACGAAAATTCAAAATTCCGAGAAATTTTAGATTCCCAACTGTAGCGTATCGAAGCTGTTTGCGCAGTCGAAAGTTCAGTGACGGGAGACATATCCAGCGCAATAAGGTCTACTCGGTAGTAGGGGTCAGCGGTCCCAAAGCGTCGTTTGAGAGTGGTTGGACGTCTGGAAGATGCCCTGACTAACAAGAGCAGGCACGAGGATCGAGAGTGGGCAGAGGTGGAGAAAGGAGGTCAGTTGTGAAAACTAACGGGAGCATTTAAACAGCGATGAAATTTCGCTGTCCAGAGATTTCCAAGTCCAAAATTTTGCGCGTACATGATCAACATGAATACCGGCGCCCAGCCTGCGGTCGGAAACGTGTGCGCTGGTTGAGGTGAGTGTAGTCTAAGTACCTGTCCGGCCCAAACAGAAGTACGGAAAACATCTCGCTCAGTACTTTGCTTGGCACTTTTTTTCCCTTGGGTGATCAACACCTGGTCTACGGTGCGTCGGTGACAACCGTCATCAGCACTAGAGGCACGATAGGCTTTTCGCTGCTGTTTGTGGTCCTAACCAGACAACCCAGCCACCTGCAAAAGTCGAAACTGATCCTATTGCTTTTGATTGTCTTTGAATTTACCATTTGCGCAGCATTTGCCGATCCAGAACGTCAAAACCTTCCAGACGCTGGGTCGAACTGTTTCGGAAACATTTGCCTGCAGGAATCATTTATTTTTCTTTTTGGCAACAGTGCCGTTGCCAACTGGATATCCGTGGTCATTGCTATGGCTCGCTTTGTCGCCGTCCGTTGGGCTCGTCATTACACCAAAACTACTGCCAGGTAAGATCTCCATTTTCAGTTCCTTGTATGTTTGGTGTTTGATAGTTACTGGAGGCGGAGCAGGACTTAGTGCAAAGACGCACAACGAGTGGGTGTTATGACATGCATGCGCGTCTGCACCGAGCGTGGCCATGTTCGAGATGTGCAAGTCTAATCACTCACCGTTGATTAATCAATGATTATGTCTGATTCAGATTAATCAGACAGTTCCCACACGCTGTGCACTTGTCAATGGAAAGAGTGGCAAAACAGTGGCCTCTGAACTTTCTTAATCGGCCACAGCAGTCACTCTAAAAGTACTCTTACCAACCGCCTGACTGACAAGAAAATCAAGGCGCCTGGAGATGTAGTCGACCACGCTTATCTGATAGGAGTACTTTCCGCCACTCGACAAAAATCTGATAGCTCGCACTTTCCGATTCAGCTTTTCTGAGTTGCTCTCCGTATTCAGTGTGTCCGGTCGCTTGGCGTCTGAGTAGTTCTTTCGTGTATTATCTGAGAATTGAATTTTTCCCTTGCAACATGGAAAAGCAGAAGACAGACATCTTGACGGCATCTGCAACCTCGGCTAATCTCTCCGAGGGACATTCCGCAACCACGTTCATCTTTACTCTAGAAGACAGCCAGCTGCTGTCACAAGTTTTGCAGATAATCAACGTGAGTAATGTTGACATTTCGTGCGGCAATCTTCTAGCTATAGATGCAATTGTCAGCGGTGTCTAAATCTTTCGGTAGGTTGCGGAATTACAGATTCAGCATATAGAATCCCGCTCGGAATTCGGTGCATCACTCACAATGATGCTTGTTGTGTCGACGAATGGAAACGCTGCCACAGGGTTAAAAATGCAAATCCAAGCGCTGACCAAAAGCCCTGTTGAGATGTATTCAAACTCTGCAAAGATGACCAATGGCGAACGAGACTCGGCTGGTGCGCCACCGGAGCAACTTGACAACTACCCTGAAACAGCAAGAGAAGAGCTACAGGCATTTCCCAACGTTCCCTGGTTCGCCACCACCATGCAGGAACTAGCTGCGCATCTGGGAAAAACATTGCAGTCGGGCGACGATCTGGACGCAGACCATCCCGTAAGTCATACAGTAAACCTCCTAGGACGATAGTTGTATGTAGTGCTCCGTTTCAGAGCTTCAAAGACGAAGTGTACAGAGCGCGACGAAAGGTTTTCGTTGATATCGCAAAGGCCTATAAACTGTAAGGCAGTCAAAACCCAGGTATGCTGTCCTGTCTTCGAGAGATAAGTTTTTTTTTCTACAGGGGAGATCCAATTCCACATGTCGAATATACGGAAGAAGAAAACAAAACATGGTAGGCCCTGTTAATATTTATGTTTAACACTCTTACATAGTCCTACAATGCAAACTTTGACGATAGAATTTACCGTTTGTGTAGGGGAGAAGTTTATCGTGGGCTGACAAAGCTCTACCCGACTCATGCTTGCTCAACCTACAACAAGATGTTCCCGCTGCTCGTCAAGCATTGCGGTTTCAGCGATAAGAAGATCCCTCAGATGGCTGAAGTGTCTGCCTTTGTACAAAGTAAGCCTTATCATCCCACTTAACTTGTCTTTCTTATCGGAGCTTTCATTAGATTTATTGCAAACTTTAGGCAGAACGGGCTTTCGTTTACGACCCATTTCGGGGCTCGTAGATTTTCGGGATTTCTTGGCGGGACTCGCTTTCAGGTAGCAGGAGTACCACATATGCCGAACCGTTACTGCTTGTAGTGTGGTTTCTCTCTCGTAGGGTTTTCAATGCCACCATGTACATTCGCCATCACTCAGCACCGCAGTACACCCCAGAACCAGATATTTGTCATGAGCTCTTGGGGCACGTCCCTCTCTTTCTCGACGAAGAGGTTGCACAATTTTCTCAAGAAATCGGTTTGGCTTCTCTGGGCGCTCCTGACGAATGGATCGAGAAGCTGGGCAATGTAAGCATAAACAACAACTGGGAGTTCGGAAACCAAAGTCGGCTTTCTTCCAGTGGCGCACAGGGTCACGTAACAGGACCAGAAGAGTGCGCCACTAGGAGAAACAATCTTTGCGAGTTTGTATGCCCAACTCCCGAATTAAAGTGCACACCTTGATAAGTGCCCTTATTCTGTGCTGAACATCTGCTCGTATTTACTCGCTGTAGCTCTACTGGTACACCGTGGAGTTTGGACTGTGTAAAGATAAGGACACCGGCGAAAACCGCGTTTATGGTGGAGCGCTGCTGTCATCTTTCGGTGAACTACAAGTAAGTTCTGCTCTTACCGCTGCTCACACTCGATAAACACGGAATTCGTATGTACAGTACACGCATGGCGAGAAATCGTGGGCCAGTACAAATTATGGGCCAGACGGCCAAATAGAAACTCAACCGTAGAAAAGTGTCGGAATGTGCGTTAGTACGAACCAGTCGCGTACGTACGTGCCTTTGTACTGCCCTAGCAGAAAGGCCTGGTCCATAATTTTCACTGGCCCATAATTTCTCGTCGTGCGTGTACTGTTATTTGAAGCTTGTAGTGAAACTGTTTTCCCGCAGCATTGCCTGACGGATAAGGCTTTTCTGCGACCGCTCGAAACAGAGAAAGCCGCTGCCACGCCTTATCCCATTACACGCCACCAGGACGTGTATTTTGTCGCCGAAGACTTCCAGGACGTTCGAAATCAGCTGGCGTGAGTCATTTTTTTCGATACAAATGCCAATCAGATTTCCATCAATGCATTTGTTGCATCGACAGGGAATGGCTAATCAAAATTCCTCGGCCTTTTATGCTTCGGTACAACGCGTATCGCGAAAGTGTGGAGCTGCTATACAAGAAGGAACACTTGCACGCCCTTGTTCGCGACATCCAAAGTAAGTGTCATTCGCTCAAAAATAGGTCGCGAACACAACATGCAGTACATGTGGTTCTGTATTGAAGCGGACGTGAAAACCCTGGTGGGCACCATAAACAAGATAAGATAACTTGTTCGAATACCGAGCTACGGTAAATTTGTTCTTTTGTCCGGAATGCGTCAAACTTGTGGGTTCATATTCCATCAATTTTCCACAAGCTAACTTTCTCTTGCGACTGACCGCATCAAAACAAGATCGTCGATGCAGATTAATGAAAGTTCACCAATCGGCACTTGCACCCTTGCAATGTCGACAGCTCTGCGCACACAGGGATGTGCGTCCCAGGGCCGTCCTGACATCGGAGAAGAAAACGAGTTCAAATCACCTGTGTTGTTCAAAGCATGAACATGTGCAGTACACGCTTAACCCAGCTGAATTCGAACTTCGCTGCACAGCAACGCTTGTTTGTTGTTTTGCGTCGCTGCCGTCTCCCTTTTTGAGATTAGACTATTGTCTTCAGATAAAGACATTATCCCCAGCTACAGGGCGCTCGCACCAACTTGCTACCGCCCGTTATATCCACGAGGAAGAAATCAGATGGCTTCTTTTCCGCTTGTTCTTCGCCACTATCCAAACAACTTTTCAAGCTGTTTCGGCTGAACTATGAGCCATTCCGTTATGTTGAACAGCAGCTTGAAAAATTTGACTAGTGAGACTTCCGGTGGGGAAGACCCACCGTACCGACCAAAACTGTTGTCGACAGGACCCCCTGTTAGAGTTTCGACCCGACATCTGCTATCAATAAAATGAAAACTGTCTGATTTCTACGTGAAAATTGAAAAGAACCATGAGGATATCGAAATAACACAGCAAACAAATTTTAAACAGCAAATTCCGCCGTTTTGCCGGGAAACCTTGCTCCACGAAAAACGTTCCGGCTTTTGCCTTGATCGGCAGATTCATGGTTTCGACCATCCTTTTCGAGTAACCCAGATCATGATTCACATATTTTGAATCGCATTTCCGCATCACTTCAACGGAAAACTGAGAGAATAATTTTTGGAAACGACCCCGAAAACTGCGAAAGTGGTTTGACTTTTGGCTTCTCTCCTCCTCCAGCTCAATGTCCGTTACGACTCTTCCTCAAAAGATTTCGGGTCGGTTATTTTTCACGAGGTTGTAAACAGGATGTCAGACCAGGGAAAATTAGTTTGAAAGCTGAGTAATGATCCATTCAAGAAATTCAAGATTCTATGGGTGGTGGCAAGGTTGGTGCGAGCGCCCTGTAGTACAAATCGTGCTGTTAGTATCAATAATTTCCACTCAATTTTAAACGAAGCAAAATTGCCTCGTTTTGGTGGTTACTGTAAACAGGTACATGCACGGAAACACTGCGGCCCATCGTGCCACTGAACGACGGCGGTTCATATCCATTTTCTTGCATCTAGCATAACCGTAGAGTAGTACCCAAATCACCCCACGCTGAATGTCGCAGAAGTGACCATAAAACACGCTCCAACTCCCGGTTTCTACAGTGTACTGCACTTTTCGAGTTACGTCTCCGTTAAGAACGCCTGGTCTAGTACATTGAGCAATTACATCCACGCAACCGTAGATTTTTCCAACGAGTGAACCCTTTAATCTGCTATGGTATCCTACGCTTTAACTCGCAGCTGCTGAGATAACGTCACTCTTTCGGCGCACCAAATGCTGCATTGCGCACCGTCACAACCGATGAGAAGATCAGCGAGGACAGAGCTTTATTTTCCGAACGTTGCTTCTTCGGAGATACAAGGAACATATCATCAGTGCCAAGTTATGAGAGGCCACGCGTACCAGCAGTTCTCTTGAGGGCCCAGGAAGCGAAGGATTTGGGTTCGGCTATAAGGCCCTACTCCAAGCACTAATTTCGATGTTTAATCAACATGAGGGGAATCAGGAGTAGACTCAGACGATTTCCGCTACGTTTTCGCCGTATGAATAGCAACTCCGGTAGTTCCCCCGAGCCAGTGCAACCTTCTTAATCCGTCTTGATCAGAGAGTTTTGCGATACATAATCCACCCCGATTTCCAATCAGCTACAGCTACTAATTGGATACGACTACAGTAGTGAGCAATGGATTAAATCTGATTGCCTGATCGTGAAACCGGCTTTACTGGAGCCCCATCTGCACCACTTTAGGTTATGGAGAATACACTCGTCCCAACCGTCGTCGCATTTGATGGGAATAACCGGTCACGCCTTCGGGATCGAGCAGAGCACGTACATTGTTTGGGAGGTGTTTTTAAGTTGGTTTGACGCATTAATCTCTATGAAAAATGTGGAGCACAAAATCACCTTCCTCGTTCATTCCCAGGCGTTAAAAAAGCTTCAAACGGGCTCTGAAGAAAATCCACATTACTTTTCCAATCTTATCCTGTCGCGCCATCTCCATCATGAATTCCACGGACCGGAGAGACAAACTGTCTGCTCAGGCGAATGTGACCATGCAAAACCGGGCAAACTCAAGCATCCACTACGAGTTAGTTCAAGGTTTCTGGACTTTCAGTCCCTCCTTCACGGTGTTCACCGTAGTTGCTGGTACGCTGGCCAACTTCGCAGTTCTTCGTCTTTTCCTCAAACGACCCACACTTCGGACCCCCCTCGGCATGTACCTGATCAACCTGCTCATCGTCAACATCGTGATGTCCTGCGTTCTCGAACCACTCAACGTAGTCCACCACTACTTCTCCGCTTGGACGCTTGGGTACCACGCCTGCGTTCTCCGTCAATACCTTGGTTGGACAATTCTGGACGCGATCATCTTCTCGCACTTTCTCATCGCTGTCAACCGTCTCTGGGCCGTCGTCTTTCCCATATCCTACCGGATGCAGTACACCGTCAAGGTAGCCATCGCAATCTGCGCCACATCCTGGATGGTCATCAACGTCTGTTTCATCCCAACAGTAATAACCATTACCTATGTAACCAACCCTGATGATCAAGGACGACAAGGCTGCTCATTGAATACGGACCCCATCGGTGTATGGGGTCCAATCTTACAGATCGTCTTTTACGACCTACCCATCGCACTGGTCTTTCTACTGTACCCCGTCATCTGTTATAAGTCCTTCTTCGGAACTCGCAAACACAGACAAATTCGAACTGGAAACGAAAGTTCCTTGCTGGCAAAAGGTCGCTTGGTCACCAGCCAGCCCACCAACACCGCGGGTCAGCCTACGGTTTCGAATGTGGCGGTCTTGGGTCAAACGGCCGGTAGCACGGAGCCAGAAAGTCACCTCGGTACTAATCAAGCAACAAAACCTCTGAGTGAATCTACAGCCGTTGGTCTCTCGGTTGTGGCACCAAGCAACAAGGCGGAAACTGTAGCGGTCAAGTCACTCCGTTGTTGCAGGCCCCGATATGGTAGTGCGTCAGGGTTCGCCACGTTGACCTTGATGACTTTGAGTGTGCTGGTGTGTCTGGCGCCCAACGAAGCCTATTTCACGTTGTTACTGGTGGTGGACACCGATCCGCCAGGTCTTTTTGAGATTGTGAAGGTGCTGCAATCGCTGACCATCATATTCGATCCCATTTTGATTGTGCTGGCCAACCCGGAACTGAGGAAGCTCGTGAGAAAGCCCTTCGGTGGTTGACATGATACGCAGCTACCGGTCTGGACGGAACTGACAATCAACATCCATGCACACTATATGCCACAGACGTCTGGTGCGACGGCGTCCAGTCCACGCGACCGGGTTGCTAAAGGACGATGTGTAATAGAATGCATGATAGAACAATGACTTATACGTACGTTTTATGAGAAACAGTTGGTGTACTGTGTCGAATATACTCTTCCGCAGTTACTCGGTGCACGGCCTGCCACTGCCTATTCTCCATGCACTACCCGCGACACTTCCTTTTACCAGAGGCACTGCTTTTTACATTGCTTTCTGGCTGTGTGTGTACCTACTACTGTTCCAACAGGTGACAAAGTGATAAGTTTGCCGGCCACAGCTGTCATATTTGCCACGTGCTATGTTTAAGACATAAGCTCTGTTTCATCTATCGTTGGGTGGTACTTCTAGCCTCCTGGCCAACCCATCCAAAATTTTTTTATGGATTCTTTTACGGCCATAGTTCTTAGTTCGCAAAGCGGGTCAACTTGGACGTTTTGGAAAGTTAAGATCAGCTCTTGATCATCCCGCTACGGGGAAGATCAACTGATAGGATCTCTGATCCTCAGTATGTACGATCCTCCACACAGTCGTACGCGTAAGTAATTTAAAAAGTATTCTGCAGAATATACCTTGAACTTTCTACTCACGTGACAATCCGGTCGACTTTTCAACCAGTCAAGCGATGAGCACCGGCAGTTCGGACAAGGAAATGAGGCACTGTTCTGGCTGCCTATGTCCCGGCACGTGACAGGTTCTGGGGAAAACGGCCTAAACGGCCAGGATATAGCCCAAACATCGTACTATCCAACAAAACAAAAGAGATATTACCAACAAGAATTTATTTATACTAGCTAGTGGTTCTGACCACTGGGGAGGACGAGCGGATGCGTAGACGCACAGGGTTTGCAAGGAGAGCTTTTTTGCTGCCCGGATGAACTGACGCATTATTTTACACTGATGACTTTGCGATTTCAGAAACCTTCATCGTTTGCGACATCCATTGAAATCGTGACAGACTTATAAACTCATCGCTTCGCTCGTCCTGACTACGCCAAACAGGAAGTATTTTCCGTCGTCGTCGTTAGGGAACATTTCGAAAAGCGTCTTAGTGGTAGCGAATTCGGTAAGAATGATAAAGGTTTCATTTTTAGGCCACTCAGTCAGCCGTGACGGTGGAAATCGGAAGCTAGACATGAAGTAGTGTGTTTTACGCAGCGAAAAGCTCTGGTTGGCATATTTGCAAAACTTTCTTTATAGAGTTCGGACAAATTCACACGTAGGCACGCTAGAAAGACCGATAATGATCCTGAATTCCTACTACGAGCGGATCGTGCTGATTGTTGGCGAGAACTCTCAGGTAGTTTTACAGGTTCGTCATCCCAGTAATGCCAGTTGAGTTATTAATGAATTCACACGAAAGTCACGTGATCCTAAGTACAAAACATCGGTCTTGTTGAGGATCTTTAAAAGATCAAAATCGAATCAGTGCAAAGGGAGTTATGAATTTTTGAATCAAGGTGGCCAATCACTTATGGGAGCCAGCGCATGACGACCTCTGATAATACGTACGACGAACTCCATTCCGCACCAGGTGGTGTGCCACCGACGTGTTGTTAGGAATAGGGATAGTTTGGACTTGAGATGAACAGGACTCGTTGGGAATGGCAGAAGTGGGAGTTGGGCAGTCCCATGATCGCTAACTTAAGTCTTCTTATCTCTGGTGGTAAAAGTTACAAGAGTGTGCGAGCAAGCCACGCCACCAATGGGTAGGCTCCCAACACGCCCATTGAGCAGTAGTCAAGCAGCTGTTTCGTGTACAAATCTGCGTTTCGGCAGCATACCCAGTGATCTTGCGGCTTGTTTCACATACCTGTGTTATCTTCAGCAGTCGAGGCGCGAAAACTCGATGCGGGCTTGGATTTTTCAGTTTGCATTTTTGCCGTTATCATAAGGTTGTCTATTCAAAGTTCATGCTAGCTCTTTTCCCAACATGGGGTCGGTGGCGCACGTTGTAGAAAGGAAACCGCATGGTGCAGAAAAAAGTAAGTTTTTGTAAACGTCGGCACACTTGTTCCAGTAAGGTAACAGGTTTATAAGTAAGGTAACAGTAAGGTAACAGGTTAATAAGTGCGTCGGCTACAGATGGCTACAGCCGGACCATAATTTTTGTCGTGCATGTGTATACTTGAGAACATAGATTCTCGGAAGGCGGTTAATAGAGTTGTTACAGCGAAAAACGAATATAGAGCTCAACAGGTTTTCTACCGTTAAACACTACTCTGTTCCCTCGATGGTTCTGCGCAATCAGGTGACACGCCCGCAAGTATCACCTGGCGGGACAGAAAATAGATGTACCTTCAATCGAGAATTACTCACCAGTTAAAAGCAGTGATGGGCGATAATCGTACAATCAGTATCAGAGCAGGTGCAATTTACTGGCTTGATGACGTACTTCGCATCACGCGACTTTGTACTTACGCTTACTCTATCAAATTTGAACTTTTCGCCGTTTTTACAGTTTACAGTTTTGTACTTCGCGCCGCGTTGAAAGCCAATACTGATACATAACGGTGAAAAATTTGTATTTTTTCACCGTAACAATTCTAACGGCTATCGACAGATGCTAGCCGGCGTCATTACCCCGAGTCAGCGGTGACAAAGGAAACCGAGGGGTGATGGGTTCGATTTATCTCCTTCAATCGGTCGGCGGTAGTCTTGTGGCGTCCCTTTAGTGGGCAAATTGATTGCTGGAACGCTGCTAGATCACCGTGGACTGATAGAGGGCGCTAAATCGGATCCCTCAGCCCCAGAATTTCCCGTTACCGCTGCCCCGAGTTACTAAGGCCGATCTATAAAATATGCGTATCGGTTTGAAGGGAAGGTATTTTGACCAGTGCAATCCCCACGTGCACTTTGGAGAACCATAACAGCTTGTCCATTTAGGTACCGGTACCCGGATCAGAAGCAAGATTTCCCTTGCGCGCGCCTGGTAGCGTTGTCGTTAATGTACGTCATTTGCAAACATCCCAGACGTAAGAAGAATCCAATGGGACACACCTATCGCAAATGAACGACAATCCAGACAAACCGAAGACGCATTCTTTCCCTAATTAGCCGGTAAACACACACATTGAAGGTAATAAAGTGGTTGCCGAAGGTCGAGAAGGCGGTTATAACCGTCCCAGTAAGCACACACGGTAAGTAACCGACGGAATACCAACCCCCCATGCACATCTAGTAAAGTCTACAAATACACGAGGAGAGAACAGGACAGAAAACCACTTTCGGCTTCCGATTTTTGCTCTTGGACTTCGTTACATATTCCGTCTTTTATCCTACATTCGCTTTAAATTCCAGAATGGCTCGACTTGACTTCGCTACCTGTTCGTGCTTGGTATCGTTAGCGCTCGTCACGCTGACAGATCCAGCTCAAGGATTCTACGCTTTCCCACCTGGACTATCGCTCATGCAGCCGGGCTCCACCAGCCGTCCTCGAACGAACAAGGGTAGGCGACGACCGCCACATTGTAGTTCGTCAAAATATTCGTGAGAATATGGATTTCGGCGGCCGAATTCCCCAACAATCCTTTTATTTCCGAACGACCCTCTTCTTACATCGAGTTGTTGCGAATATTCGGGGTCATTGGGTGATCAGTTTGCCGTACCTCGCCTTGGCTCAAAGTCTCAGAAAACTCTTCGCCCGTTTGGGAAAATGTTCCTCCAACTCCTGAGGGGGATTACCAGCTGAGTTATCAGCTGTTCGGACGCGTTTTGCGTCGAAACAGAAGCACAGTCACATGCTCACACTGTATGATGTCACTGTTACCTCAAGACATCTTAACTCAAAATTGCGAACGTCTTCAGTTTTTTTGCCGTGAACCTGACAACGGATCAGTCAAGTGTGCTTCTGCGTCGAGTTCCCCGATGCCTGCTACATCTGACTGCATCAGTAGTTCAACTTTGCCCTTGGCCCTCGGGAGCCCCAAACTTTGAACACGTTTCCTGAACAATCTGCCCACTGATCCATCGTTATGAAATAGGGCCACCGAAACCCATATGCTAGGCCGAATCGGGATTTTTTTCGTATGAATGACGAAAGAAGTTCCGCGGAAAAAAATTTTGATCGGAGTGCGGCCACGAGAATTTTTCTTTTCTTAGATCGAGTGCCACTGGTGAAATCTGCGCACACGGATGGAGATTTACAGCGCGCGTTATACGCGGCAGGAGCGGGTCCACCAAAATGTTCGTCAGAAGCCCAGTGTAAACGGGAACTACTGCGCCTCATCAGGGCCCTGCAAAAGATGCGTCTCGTAGAGCAAAAAGCTTCTTAGGTTTATCCAAGATTGGTTACTGGGTGCGTGTCTTATCTTCAACAGCTACTTTGAAGTACCGATCTAGTGGGACAGTTTTGGGTCCGGGTGCGTGAAAAAGAAGTTTTAGCAGCTCTAGCTGTTATGTATGTGTCAAATCGACCAGCTGATCGGTACACTGACTGAATGTCTCACCCACTATCCGGGGAGTATTTTTACACGATCCCGGACCTAAATCCGTCCCACTAGGACGGTACTTCAAAGTACTGTATACGTCTATTCTCTATCAACATTGTCGAAGCTTCCACTCATAAACTCCCTGGATCTCGGTAACTCGATAAATCATCGATTTGCCATACTGTACTTTCCCTTTACTGTGTTTCTCGATAAGTCAGTCGGAACTCCGGGCTTCAGGTTCGGCAGATGCACTACTGCGAGCTATAAGCTGGGACATTGTCTAAAGTTCCTCAATAAAACTAGTCCGGATCCATGGCATTCGCTTTGTCACGGCTGTGCCGAAAAGCGTTTTGCTAATGGCTCACCGATGTGAAAATCGTTGCTCCTTCGTTCACTCCGCTCAGCTGACCGGTGCCGTGGTACTGTTTTCCCTGAGCTGTGAGGGGGTGGGGTGGACAACCAATCGACCATTTAAAAAAAGTGGAGTCGAGCTGACGAACACGTGCGCTGCCGTATAGCCAAAAGTTCAATGCATAATTACCGATGGCAATTAACTCATAATCAAAGCCGCGGTTGCATGGAATAAACATGTACTAATGGAAATAGAAATACGACCTTCGATCATTGCTGTCCGCTCTCGCGAGCGAACCGTAAGGTAACGCATCTCGAATTTCCCGTTTCCAGTCTTCCACGAAACAGAGCTGTCAACTGGCTCCTTTCCATAAGCCCACAGTCTGGCCATACTCCTCTGTCCGAATTTAGAGGAAATCTGGAAGACCTGTTACCGCTTGTTGCAGTGGTAAAGACACAGACACACCCGGTCAAGCCGAACTTGTCGTCCTGTCAGCTTTGCCTCAAAGTCCTACCGAGATGGTCTCACGAGATTGGTAAATGATGTGTTTCTGTTGTTCGGAGTTCAGAGATCGGTCTGACTAGGGACAATTCAGACCATGACACTCGCAGATCACGATATCAACGCCCATGACGATATCAGCCAAGTGTCTCAGCTATCACGTAATGCCGATGACTACTTCCTGGTCCTGGAGGAAATCCCAAAGGTGCATCGTCCACGTAGAATCAGTGTCGTAACATGTATAGTGTTACACAACTGACACAAGACAACTCGAAAACTTCTCGGTTATTCGAGAAAACTCCAGATTTCACGTGTGGAAGGCGTAAAGGGAGCTTTGAACCTAATACCAGTGAGTAGATTTTGACAGAAGTTGTTACAGCGCCGCAATACGTATAAACATGCCGAAGATATTTCTTCCCGAAAAGCTGGCTCTTTGTTGGTGGTAGACCGTACGAGTCTCAAAACTTCATTTGAGGTCTGGACCTTAATTACGAAACGAACACGGAATTACTTGGGGTCAATGAAGGTAAACTGTCAAGGTAGGCGGATATACACAATTGCGTAAACCATTTGCCCAGCCTTCGCACAGTCCCCAAACACAGACCCCAAGCGAAGGCTGATTGAACTAACCTGAGATTCGCAGCATAGTTTGGGTCGAGGAGACCATATCTGGTCGGACGTATCGGTTCGAAACGTTGCTGCTCCATCTACCCATGGCCCTAATCTGTTCCATGGAGCATCCGGCTTTAGAAGCCGTCGAAGCCGCTCCTATCCGGAAACTATGAGGTAAAGCCATTCCCGAGAAAAATTTGTAGCTCGCGATTGACACGTTGGCGAGTCAGGTAGCATCCATCATGGGAAATGAATAATGGTATATGTCTTGCTGATGATCTGACCAGCATATAAGCGTGAAGGGCTTATACGGGACAAGTATCCGTTTAAGTTTTTGTTAGATAAATTGCAGGAGGTGTGGTTTTGCGATGGGTTTCATCTCGCCGCAAACATATTTGGACCGAATTGCAGGATATTTGTAAGTCATTCAGGACAAGGTTCGATTTGTCAAAACTTGTCTCCTTCGAGCTGGTATACTCGGACACACGTAACATGCCGTAGAAGGCCATGGTGAAAGCCGACCAAAGCATCAGTTGGTCGTGTCGAGGAATGAGAGATCCGAATAGGCCAGCTTTGAGCTGTCGTAAATGTTATACTGTCAGAGGCTTCCTCTTGTATGTGTGGGGACGGGTTTGATTGGTTAGACCTTTCAACATCATTGAGAGGTAATGGTCATTTCTACCAGGATCTTCGAAACCGTGCTCCAGTTGTTCTGAAAGCACGCCGGCTACATAAACTGTCGCTGTTTTCCCGCTTAGCCCTTCGCTATTCAACCGGGAAACGAACCGTCTGATGGTTTGGCGATCCGTAGGGAGATAAGGGATATGATGGCTCAAACAGAAAGAGCGAAATCGCTCAAATCCATTTCGGTAGCTTCTGGTAGAGGGAGCCAATCGCTTACCGACGAGCTCTCGCGATCTTGCATCGAGTTCGAAAAGTTTCCGGGTTCTAGCATGATCTCCCGCAAACAATCTAGGATGTTGTCTGCCATTATGGGCTCGGTATCGGCCTTGGGATGATTTTCGAAGAACCGCCCGTTGTCGAATCTAGACACAGCATCAGCCAATGTATTATCGACGCCGCTTATGTACGTTATTAGCGTGAAATAGTTGTTTGCCACTTCAAATAGATGCGGCGTATCACCGTCATGATGGCGACATTCGATGACGTACATTTTGCCCAGATCTGGACCACCAACATATCGTCGGAATGAAATAAGATTCGCTTTGTCTGCCAGTTTGACCCCCAAACACAACACGAGATCAAAACTGGCAACAGTTCCAACAAAGCAATGGATGGTTTGGTTTCAAGTAGCCAGCTTGGCCATCGTAACTGAAACCATTCTGCGCCGTAAACACCAACGCAACCGATGCTACCTGATGCGTCGGTGAATAGATGCATAGTTGGAGTTGCCACCCATTTTGTCCGAAGACACTTGCACGAGCCATTCCATGTCGGAAGATCTATCCACCACTGCAAATCTGCTCTGAAGCCATCGTTCAGTTTCAGTTTAGGATGGTCGAGTGGTTTAACCTTATGTGCAAGACTGAGCATCCTTCGGAGGAAGATTCTGCCAGCCGGGATACATTTGGTTGCGAAGCCCAATTGTCTGCAAATCCTAAGAATTTTCCGTTTAGTAGCTTTCACTCTAGCTTTGTATACCGCGAACAAATCTTGAAGTTCCTTAACTTTACTTTCCGGAATGCTGATGGTCTGGGTTTCAGTATCGAGTTGAATGCGGAGGAATGTGATTTTAGTCGTAAGGCCCTCGGTTTTTCCTTCTGCTATGTGCACACCAAGGTGTGCACATAATGCTCGTACAAAAGTCAACGTATAATGGCACGCAGGTGACGAACTAGGTGCAGCCCACCAGAAATCATCGATGTAATGCAAAACGTCGAGCATTCCACCGGTGGTCTTAATTTTCCATTCGAGAATTGTGGAGAGATCATCGAACAAACTAGGTGAAGACCGACGCCCAAACGGCAGTACCGTATCGAAATAATATTTTCCATCGCACATGTAAACAAGATGCCAATCCTGTTTCGCGACTGGTATGAGTCTAAACGCGCCCTTCAAATCCGTTTTTGCCATCAAACAGCCCTTTTCAAGTTTAAGACAAACATCAATGGCGTCGTCGACTAAAGAGAAGTTAGGGGTATAATCTGTTTTCGAAATGTAATCGTTGACTGACTTTCTGAAGGGTCTGGACAAGTCCATAATAAGGCGAACTCCGCCTAGTTTTTTGGGGCGTACACCCATGGAGGAACAAATGAAGTGGGGAAAAGGCGGATGGTCCAAAGGACCAACGGTGTGCTTTGCAGCGACCTCTTTGGCTACATAATCGCGTACGACCTCAGGGTGTTCCCGAGCAGTTCGAGCGTTAGGAGTAATTTGAGAAACATCAGGGCCGGTATAACCCAGGCGAAAACCATTGACAAGACCATTGACGAAATAATCAGCAAATTCGGAGTCGGGATAATCCTTCAGGGCATGAGCAAACCGTTCTGGTATCAACGGGACATATGCTTTATCAGGAATTTCAACAGAAGTAAAATGACAAGTGGTAACAGGAACGGGTGCTAGCGAGGTAGATGAAAATACTAAGCGCAGCGATGGGTGAGCTTGGTATGCCCGGGTTTGAGGCATTGCAAACAGTTATGGGCATAGTTCTGATAGCATGGTTCAGCGCAGCCACCGGGTTCGTTGAAACGACTGCAAGCCAGGACCACAGCTTTAGGTCGATTACCATCAGAGTTAGAATTAGAGCCATCAGATTGCATGTTAGAAAATCTATTAGAAGAGGTATTCACACCTTCTTTCTTGCTGGGGCATGTTTTTGCGATATGGCCCTTCTCGCTGCATATATGGCAGGTAGCGGTGCGAATCCACTCAGAGTATGGACCTCGAGCAACGGTGCTGATAACTGTGGCGGTAGTAGCAGTTGGCTTGAAACTATTATTAACGGCCTTAACGATATCACGGTCTTCGGGGTACCACCCGGTTACATCAGAATCCGGCAATGCCATCTTTTGACGGAAACGTTGGTCATCTTCTAACAAAAAGCGCACGTCAGGCTTTCGTGAAGCCAAGCCCCGGATAATGCCACTATAGGCAAGGAAAGGTCTAGCCATATCGGGGTAATAGTAGCTCCGATAGAGAGAGTCAAAAACGCATCTTGCCAGGAGGGCAAGTCAACGATCACCAAGTGTCCTGTACTAGGGTCACCAGGTTGTTTGCGCTTGGTGTTATCAGGCACATATCTACCAGTAAACAGATCCTGGAAAACCACGTAGGCTGATTTTTGTCGAAGCAACTTGTCACCAGTAGGAGTGACTGGGGGGAAGTTGAAATGAGTAGAAGGAGGTGGCTTTTTTGAAACGACACTGTAGACAACTGGGGTAAGTGAGGAAGGTATTTGATTGCCGTACTGCGGTAGAGGCGAAGGAGCCCGGGAGACCGAGTACGTTGGGGAGGAGCGTACCTGACGATGGAGTGACTCGTTTGTAGCTTCCAGCCGCTTGACATGACGAAGGATGGCGGCAATCTCTTCTGGTGTCGGGTAGGTGGCGTTGGTAGACAACCACGGATCCCTTCCATGTCGGCCTGCTTGTTCGTCTTGTAATCGTCCACCGGAAGAATGTCCCATGTGACCCATCAAGACGTCGTGTCCACCAGGTCCAACTTGGCCACCAACATACGCGCTCCCTTCGTATTCCATTCTTTTTTCCTGTCTTCCTGATCTATCCGACACGCGAAGTAATTCCTGTCTTTCCAGTCTTCCAGATCCACTTTCCAGTCTTCTGGATCCATTCTCCAAGCGGCTTGGGCTTCCCTGTCGGTCTTCTCGTCCGGGTGCTGCGAACAGCTCCAAGGCCCGATCCACACTGCCCGCGCGACGAACGTCTTTCAACGCCGAGCGAAGGCGTTTGGCGAGAGGCACCTCTGGTAACGTGGTAAGAACTTGACTATCATCAGGCCTAGCTGGGTATTTGGTACCGTAACGGTGTCGTGTAGGCTCTGAGGTCGCGAGTTTGCCATCGAGAAGACTTAAAAAAGCTGAGAAAAAAGCTGATGTGCTCACTTCGTGAAACAGTGACTGACTCCAGCTATAGTTTAAAATGTAAGCTACTCAGGATCCACATGGCAACCTAATCAAATTACTATTCTGTAATGAGGGAAATGCCGAAATGGCGTCAACGGCAGTGTAACACCTTTCGGCGTTAACTCTCTTTCACGCCTTCGACACGTGGAATCTGGAGTTTTCTCGAATAACCGAGCAGTTTTCGAGGTGCCTTGTGTCAGTTGTGAAATACTATACATGTCACGACACTGGTTCTACGTGGACGATGGGATTTTCTTGAGGTCAAGGAAGTGGTCATTCCCCTCCCTTCCCCATACTTAAGACAGAGCTAAGGGACTTGACTACTACCTAAAAGCATTGATATCGTGATCGGCGAGTGACAGGGTCTGAATATTCCCTCGAAAGTATTCTTTGGTCATCTCGAGCAGGGCCGGCATTTGTGCGTCCGACGATCACAGCGAACGACGCACCTTCGGGATTTTCCGCAACTCCAGGGAGGAGTCGATGGCATCACTTCTCCATAGTTCATCGAGAGCTAGGAGTATATCTATTAGGTCAAAGCATCGGATACATGATCGGCCTATGACATGATCTGAAGATCCCCTTGTGAGTACAGTAACAGTTGCTTAAAGATACACTAAAACATTCAAACTTCACTTGTGCGTTTCCGCCATATTGTTTTTTGGACGGTAGTTCCGACCAAGTTATTTCAAGATGGTCCGCGTTCGTCGATCTCTTTATTCTTTCACTTTTCGTTCTCGTGTGGCTTGATGGCATTGACAGTCGTAACTGAAATATAGCATATGTCACTAAGCATTCGCGAATTATCAGATTCAAAATTGGTTGACAGAGGGACCTCAACCGTGGTTCTGAACTTTCTGATTAGCGGCTGATGAAGGCTCTGCTTCCGATCCCATTTTTACCAGAACGACCCGCGTCCTGGATCAACGTTCTGCCCTTTTCAGTCGACGCAGACCTTCCAGCATGAGACTCCCACCTGCCTTACAGGAATGCTCCCAAACCCTACCTACACGCGGCCTGCCACGTGGAGACCGAGACTTTTCCCGTATACCTAGCTCAGACATTAAGCTCTACAGGCCCACACCATCATGTACGCTATCCGATCTTCCAAAGGTTCGAGCTTGAATACCGACAGCTACTCAACCATGCCAGAACTCAACTTCTCTGTCAAACGATGACAATTACTTGTTGACTGCTAATGCTGCCCTCAGAGTCGACCCTTACCTTTCGTCCAAAACGACGACTACACGACACCTCCGGAGATTAGCCCGGTTCTTGATTATACGCAAAGTGCTCACACAGTTCCGTACATTCCATATGAACCGGACGGACCAATTCGGCATGGAAGGACCGACCTAGTGGTATTTATGCGGCCTCGAACAAGCTGGGACATTTCGGTGGGAATGTTTTCAAGATTATGAACTCTCGGTTTCGGATGGGGATTGTGGAGAATTTGAACGACAGTGGTGCTGCTGCGGTAATTTATCCATATTCACGGCTGAAATGAGTTTTTTGTTCGTATTGAATCATTATTTTATTTTGCAGTGCCGAGGATGCACCTGAAGGGAAGAAACCTCGACGACGGTAGCGATACCTTCAAATCTGGTTGGAGTACCGAACTCGGCTTTCGTTTGTTCGCCTCAGTTTTCTATCCGATCATGAGAAACTAAGTATCTCGTACATCCGTCGATCTTGACGACGTAATTATGCGTTATATATATCGGCAATTGCCGACTATTAGTAGATCAATCGACGAATGAAGTGAAATTTTACTGTCAATCAGATTCTTCCGGCATTGCAAACGAAAAAGCTGATCAACTGGGAATCGAACTCTAGGTCTTCAGATCAGCGATTGTTGACGAGTGCCCCAACTCAATCGCATTGGTCCAATGACTACGCAGGTTCCACTGTATCGATCGTGCAGGCCGTCGAGATGGACAATGTCCGCATCAGCTGATTGACGCTCGACTGACTTGCCTTGATTAACTTGCCTTAATCTTCCCCGAAGTTCTCTTCCATTCTTCGGATGTATTCTAGAGTCCTAACTTTCCAGAGAGGCTTCCCTGCCAGACTTTTCTCTTTACCATGAATAACCTAGTACTATATCTCATTCTTTGCTTGGTTGTAGGGAGAGGAAGGGTGACCGGGGAAGAATGGCGTTGTGCCGACTGTCAGCACATCACTTCTGTCAAAGCCCGCATTCTGAACCAGCTTGGCCTTCCCGCTTCGTCCTTCGCCTCTTACGACATCGTATGGCCTGTTCTGCCTTACCGTCACAAGCGAACCTTCCTTGACGATCCTTTCTACCCGGAGGCCGAACACTTCATGTCCATGAGCCTCTTTGGCCGACGTCTGACCGCTTACCTCAACCCCTCAAACATCACATCTTCTTCCGCATGCTTCTTCCGTGGACGCGTGGAAACCTGCGAAAGGGAACAATGCACGATCGGAAAAGCAGCTGTAAGTGATTGTAGCGATAGGGGAATATTTGGGTATTTCCAAGTCGACAATGATGGCGTCGCTCTGTCGCCTTTACCTTCCGTGATCGCTACCGCCTCCCAAGATGCCATCGGTGGACATTTAGCTAAGCTTATTGAACCTCTCCAGATGTGGGATGACATTCCTGCAATTGAAGCTTACGTCAAGGAACAAAACGACAAACAGCAAAGAGAAAGGAATCATTTCCTTCCGACGTTCAAATATTCACCGTTGCTCGATGCTTTCTTCCCTTTACCTCTTCCCGCTCGTTATTCAACTCTTTCGGCTCCGGACATGGAGCTGAGCACTAAGGAAACAGGGCAGATAGAGATCAAGTTACGGATTTTCGTCGATAAAGACATGGTGGATATTCTGGACAAGAAGTACGGCGATGTTTCATCGGAGCAACTCACTTCCGTCCTGTCGGCCATCAACGCCGTCCAAACCATCTACGACGATACGTCGCTGGGTCCTGTCGGAGTGCGTTTGTCGGTGGAAGAGGTGGCCTTTGAACGGGAAGGTGAAGCGCAGAGTCTGCAGTTGGGAGACGGGAACGCGGAGGAATACTTGACTGCCTTCTGCAACGGTCAGGATTCGCTGCTGACAGCCCAAGCTGATGTGACCATGGCGCTGACTGGCTTGGATCTGTACGGTCTGCTGAATAACATCAACAAGGACAAAGTCTACTCTGGCTTGGCCTTCAAGAACAACAAGATCTACGGAGTTACTGGACGTAAGTATCAAAAGGAAGGGGAGACATTCGGCCATTTTCTTCAATTTCGGTTTGTTGCAAGGCGAAAATCTAAATTGTAGTCAATCAACAAGTTTCTGAAACTGCATGCGATGACGACATCATGACGTCAACCACTCGAGTAACCAGGATGACGTAATCAACCGAGTTCCTGCTTACAGTGTCATACACCGGTGGAGCCTGCAGGCAGAATCGGAATTGCATGGTGGTGGAGTTTCGGAAGGAGATGGAAAATGTCGAAACGATCGCCCACGAGGTTTGTGCCATTCTGCCTAAACTCTCGAGTCAAACGTAACGTTACTTGTAGACTTCTGATTCACGTTTTCGGACTAGTTGGGGCATGCACTGGGGATGAACCACGATGGAACCAATAACGACTGCGACAGCTTTGCCGGGAAGATCATGTCGCTGAGTGTTGTACGTCAGCGGTCCGGATGGTCTACTTGTAGCGCCGAGAGCTTTCAAAGCTTCCTCCAGAAACGAGGGTCGTGCTTACTGAAAATCAACCAAGGCCCAAGCCGCAAAATATCTCAATGACTGAAGGCCTCCCTGTTCCTTTTTCTGCCCCTTTTCTAATGCATTGTATCGAAGCTTCCTCGAAGTCTTTCTGAGTGGATTATTTTTGTTTTACTGACTTTTATTCTGGTCATATGTATCCGATGTCGTCTCACGGCTAAAACTGTAAAAGCACCTCCGGTTTATCGTTTCGCCCGGTTAAACCTGAACTTTGGTGAAGTGAAAGATGTTCCAAAAATTTAATCACTGAACGTTACTGGGTTTCTACAAACGAGCAAAGATGTTTAGGTCTGTGCGATCATCGTTCGCGCAGCGCGCGGTGTTTGTGTGTTGGTAAAAAACTTTCAAAGTACTACTGTAACTGGGCTAAAATGATAAAAAAAACGATATAGGCTCAACGGTACCGTACCTGATCAGTCCGTCACACGGAATAATGAATGACAAGCTGCATATGAAGACTGGCCGGCAAAAGACATCCCGCTAAGCCCTTGGACCTGATGACCTTCACCGGATTACGGGGAATAGCGTTCGCAGTTGGAAATTCTTGTTTGCGCGTTGGCAGTCCAAGACACTGTTCGGAAACCTGGAGCCCTAATGACACTACAATCTTCCGCGATATATTGATTAGGTAATGAAATGTTATCCAGTATGGTCCGTGAGAACTCGGAGGCATATGATCCATCCTAACGCTGGTGGACGCTCCCACGCGCACAAGGATGATTAAAGTTGATTCAATGTAAGGCGTCTGGGCTCCTCGACAGACTAACGAGTGGTTTCCTGAACTTGCGTGGTTTGTATGCAGGAAATTACAGGTCGAAAATGGATACTGGTGCTCAGTTAACCTGCCCTCCTCAATTCCCAGTGGCGGTACTGCGGGGATACGATCCAAACACCACTCAGGTACAAAAACAGAGAAAGTGAATCAAATAGACGACACACAAAGGACATAAACCACACGAACGAAGAAAACAAAAAACTGTTGTAGGCAAAACAAGGGTGCTCTCAGTGTTGTTCGATATGGAGAGGCCTCTATTAATACCATGTGGCTTACTGTACCCATCTCTTAGCGGCCATGCAATGCTCAAAGTTCTTCTCGTTCATGATCATACTGTAACGCTTCATAAGCTTCGCGGGTGACGTCACATGAAGCGTATGCTGTATGCGTCATGTTATCCGTAAACACTACGCGTGCTGACACGTTACTTCGCGAAGTTCATGAAGCATCACAGTAACTTACACAGTTGTGACGGCTACAAAAGCAGATAATGGATCACAGGACGACCCTAAGCTATCGCTTACTGTGTAGTCCGTTATCAAAGGTACCACCGTTCAAACCCTCACATTTGCTGTATGGGGCCCCCGGTGTGAATGGAGCAATGCAGATATCGCTGTCAGGTCCCCAAACATCTTTTAATAAATTCAAGCAAAGGACGGACCGATTAGTCGCACAACGGTGTAATAATCATATGGCTGTTCATGATACAACATCCGCAACGTTAGCCGCAGATAAGCACAGCTTACCTTTATTCATGTAAAACTGTAGAAGAAACTTTGCATTAACCTGACCAATTTGACTACATCCAGTATGAATTAACGAAGCTGGCAAGAACAAACAAACTCCTTTCGAAACGGTAAAAAACAGCACAGACCAAAGAATCTTCCTCTGGACTGTTCATCCAATTTTCTAATAAATTAAGCCTTGTGCGCGACAATTACATGTGGCCTGACAGCCGGCTACAATCTGATCGTTGGTGTTTTGGCAAAAGGTGGGGTTGTTCGCGGGGACAAGACTGTCGCATGTGGGGTTGTCGAAGTTATTCTGGAATCTGCAGGCGTTATCTGGAAGCAACACAAACTCAGCTTGACCAGCGCTGGCAGAACTAAATATTCCAGTGCAGCATAGTGAGCACACACTTTGTGCTGGGATAATACGATCAGCGGAGCAATGCTGTACTTACTGCACAGGCCGTCTGGGCAGGTTGCGCTTCCTTGTCCACCACATTTCCCGCAAACGCCGCCATTGGCCGGAGTGCCAGGTGTGAACAGCATCTTGCAGATATCAGCGTCAGTGCCACTAAACAGACGTCGGTTACCCCTGTAAAGACGCACATCACGTTTGAAATTGCTCCCTGCTGCGGAGAGGGACAAGGAGTAGAATGCTTACGCGGGGCCAAAGTTGCACACCAAAAAGTTTTGAGGCTGATTAGCTCCTACTGCAGGGTTGGCTGGGCACAATGCATGAAAACCACAGCCAACTTGCCATGTCTTTGCTGTTCAAGAAACAAGCAATACAAAGTCAGAATTAGCCTCACACAGGGCGACGACCGGGTTTTCTTGAGAGTACTCACACCAAACGTTCTGCAAGCAAACAGCTTATTTTCGTAACCGTTCTTGGCGTGTTATTGTTCGATCGGTAAAGAAGCCGTGGGTACCTGTGTCCAGTGGCCGGTCTGGAGAGTAGGCGACGGTGTCGGGCACGCTTGGCCAACCGTGACAAATCTCTTTTCACTGTTCCAGTCATTGATCAAGTCACCCCATTGTGTATATCCTCTGCCGATATTTTGGCCAGAAGTACTGAAGGCTGTTCAAACACAACTTTGCATGGGAAGACTCACCACTTGAAACACGACTCAAGGCATGATCGAGTAAAAGTTTTGGAAATACGTACTGCTTGTTGGTCGGTTAGGATCTTCGGGACCGTGCAAGTAAGAACAGCCGTCAGCCCACTGTTGCGCTACCTGTGCTGCTCTATCGTCCCAAACAAGCTTCAACATGTCGGCTGCCCCTTGGGCGCGACGCTCAGCATTGAGTAAATCCAAAATTTGCTGCTTGACGTTTGGACATGCAGGATTTAGAGAGTTTACACAATCGGGAGAGACGGGGTTGGTGGTAGTAGTAGTAGTAGTGGCAGGAGTTGAAACTGCAGTCGGAGCTGGGGTGAGAGGTTGGGTTGGCGCTGCGGTTGGAGGTTGGGTTGGAGTTTGGGTTGGAGGTTGGGTTGGCGCTGAAGTTGGGGTTGGAGCACGAGTTGTTGATACCGAAGTGGTGGCGGCTGGGTTTTGTGCAGTGGTCGTTGTGCCACTAACAGGTGTCGTTGCAGCGGTTGTTGCTCCTGTATTCACACTCGCCGTACCGGTCACAGTCACAGAGGTACTGGATCCTCCAGGTCTACTTGTTTCAGCCGTTGCGGTGCTGGTCTGAGTGAAGGCAGACGCGGTTGTAGCGGGGACTGAAGTCGGATTCTGAGTGTTGGTTCCCGCAGTAGACGCCACGGTCGTGGCTACACTGGAAGGAACTGTACTGACTACTGTCGAAACACGAGTTGTCGGCACTTGGATCGTGCTGGATACAGGGTTCAAGGTGTTTCCTTGAGCAATAGAAACTGCAACGGAAATGCTGCCCTTATATCAACTGACAGAACACATGGTACAGTGTAGGCAAATAAGGTACTCTAAGAGGGGGCAAGGCCAAAATCGACGTGACGCAGAAAGCAAACAGCTGATCAAGCTGCAATCCAGAGACGTGAACTGCCGCTTGATCTGCTGAGCACTTCGAGCCGGAGTTTCTACGTCACTTTTCGAAAACTCGATTTTGGCCCTCCCCCTTTTAGAGTAACTTAATTGCCCACACTGTACAATGTACGTAGAACGGCGGCTATCTTTCGTTCGTTCGCATCACGCACGTCCAGCTAGCAGTACAGTATCATCCACGTCAATTCGATTTTCTTCCCCACTTGGACACCCTGAGCACGAAGCGATCTCGTGCTTTCAGCATAGGAGATGGCAAACTTACTTTCGCCTCATTTTGACTGAGCGATTGGCTAAAATTTGGGAATATGATGTGCAGCGCGCCACCTACTACAGTCTGATTCAGCCAAGTTGACCCCTTGACCGTCTTCTTCCTTGGAAAACTTCGGTTTCTTTGATTCAGCTGATTTGTTCATTCAACAAATTTGGCAAACATTGCTTATGTTTTAAACTAACTCGAAAGCTAATCAAGTGAAATCTGACTTTGGAATAAAATTCCAAAGTAAATGCACAAGAGTGTCCAAAACACTGGTTATAAACCGGGGCGTGCAAACTGAAACCGTAGTTCTATCAACTTCTGTACTATTATTAAATGTGTATGAGAGGTTGTTTTATTTGGGTAAGTCAAAATAAAAAATATTGAATAAATCCCACGGGAAGAACTGGCCCAAAACTGCTGATTTTCGGTTTTCCCGGTATTTCTTCCCCTTTCGCAGAACGCGCCAACGCGAGCCTTCTTGTCGACGAAGTAGCGTATTTTTTCGTCAAGGAAAAACCCACGTTTGTGGTATCTGTTCCCTTAGAGTTGAGCAGTTCTGATGCCTCGGGGTTGCGGAGGAATTTGTCAAGTGAAGGGGTAAGAACGCATAAAAACAGTCTTCGCGCTGTGCAGTGATCAAAATTTTGAATGGACCATATTTTTCGGTTTACCAGTTTTCCAGCAACGCTTGCAGGAAACAGATAGTCTAAAAGTTTGGCTATTTTTGAACATGAAGATCACTTGATGAAACTTCTTTTGTCTTGAGAGAACGCCGAAAAATCTTCCCAGAAGTTTTTAGGCCAGCGCAACGTTCTCGATGATACGTCCCTATAACGATTTCTCAGAGCTCTGAAAGATATGGTGTTAGACAGATCAATGTTTTATCAATCTTTTGACACCCTGTTATTCAAATGAATTGTGGAGGACAAATTGTCGATTAAATTTTTGCAAGAGGGAAGCCNCGC
>BDGG01000002.1:802939-818008 GCA_001949185.1 Ramazzottius varieornatus
CCCTCTAGCAAAAAATTAATCGACAATTTAGGGTCCGACCACCTTTTTAGCCTACCAAGGCTTCGTTCTGGCCCAAACAAAAATTTCAAAAGCGCTTTCCAGGATTGAGAATAAGCTTTTTCGGTACCAAATTGAATGTATTATGTTTGAACACAATGCTGACCTTGTTTGAGATGTTTTCGAGTAGTGAGAACTGTTCTACTATACGAAACAGTGTCAACTTGGCTGACGTGAGTCACACTGTAGCTACAAAAATGTCGGGCTGTCTGTGCGGCTAAGGCATGACTACCCACTCAAAATTTCGAATTTTGCATTGTCATGTTCCTGATAAACTTACTGTAACAGCAAAAACTTCCTTGAACCTGCGAACAGGCACTAGCGGCAACGCTGACTTCGAGACCGCTGCAGATGGCATCCAAATTGGTAACGTCCGAACAGAATCCCGCAATGCGTAAATTAGGAAAGGCATCGGGTCGGCAGCCAATGTAGGGAAGGGACAAAGCTCGTATGAAATCTTCCCGTGCACTTATCCGTACTTCCGGTGCCATGAAACTGTCATCCAACGAGGCTCCATGGACGTAGGAAGGACTGCCGCAAGCCAGTCCCAATAAGATCACGGCCGACAGCATCGTGCAGTACAAGCTGTCGAAATGAACATCTAGCGAACGAACGAGCTTCGATCAGAACAGTGTTCTTCCGGTACTTGAATATGCTCTCGAGACGACCATCTTATATGTGTACGGAAAAAAAAGAATTACATAGTGCGTCCAGCAGGCGTTCGCAGCGATGGCTGTCTCGTATTCGGTTCTCTCTGTAGCCTGAGCGATTGCTTGTTTGTTGATCCCGTCTGCAAGTTACGCTCGTCAATCAATGCGGTATAAATCAGATGTCAGGTCCGTTCTGCATGTGCTTCGCGTTCTCTGAACTTATAACTGAAATTGTAATTCACCTCTGCAGTACCAATTATGGCCTGAAACGCCCTCCAGTTTTTTGCTGAGTTTGTTCACATGAGCACTGCTTACTACGCGGTTCCAAACCACTGCGACCAAGTTACTTTGATCAGCGACCGAACTCAACCGAAATTCGCCCTGGAAAAAGAGTGAGTCCAGAAACCGGCGACTTTATTCCTCGGTCGACTGCAGTTCTGACTGAAATTAAAAATCAACGTTATTATAATTTCAGTCAGTTATTTGCTGTACTATGTTCCCTCCAAGGTTTCGAGCAGTTATGTGACAGCCCAATATATTTCACCCAGGGCCTCATATCACTGATTGTCTGATTGTGGCACATTGCTGCATTTGATTGGCCAGGGATCTTTAACTGAAGGCACTGAAGCTTTTTACGCGCGCCACACAATATTTACTAGCCTGTCACGTGACTGCCGGAACCTTCGAGAGAATACAGTACGCTGCACATTTTCTGCAGGTCTAAGTCGAACTCTTCTGTGCTTAACGGTCATTGAAAATCGAAGATGCAAAAAACGTAGCAGACCAGCCAACTGCGTTTTCTTGTTACTGGATTCAGACTCATTCAGTATAGGGTGGCTTAATAAATCAAGTTATCAAGGCAATTGCACGATGCTTTACACGACTGGGAACTGACATCTTGACCACATCTTCCACCTCTTGCTCTGACAAATCTGTCGCACAGGTCGTTGTTGTTGATGATGTTGGCGAATCTGCATGGGTTAGCTGAAAGAACACAAGAGCATGACTGGTGACTGCCGATAGCTATGATGGCACAATTTATCTGTACATACTGCACAAGCCATTGTCGCAGCTTCCAGGACATTTACCACACACTCCTCCATTCGCGGCAGTTCCTGGAAGATAGGCGTTTACGCAGAGCTGCGCTCTATTGTTACCGGGTGAGTTGTTACCCCTGGAAAGATGTGTGATAAAGCGCGATGACGATGGAAATGCTTCAGCGTAATGTACTCATGCAAATTAGTTCGCGTGCTGACAAGTTACCCCGGTCCAAAATTGCAGACGTATTGCGGCCCGCTTTCCGGGCATGGGGAAAACGCGCATCCGATTTGGAAGGTGGTTGCTGTGCGTAGAAAATGATTCAGTTCATGTATTGCGTACATCGAGGGCATCACTACCTACCCCAAACGTCCTAGAACAATCATTATTCAATGACGGCTTAAAATCACAGATGTCTACTGGTGAAGAAGAAAGCGCTGTTTTTCTTACTTGTAAGAAGTGACCAAAGGCTCTTAAGGGGTCCAGTACAGCGGGACATCTCTCGCCCACTGTCACCGTATCTCCCTCCGCATTCCAATCATCCAAAACGGACTTCCAGTCTCCTTGTCCGGCAGCTGTGTTTTGACCGTTCTGACCTACGTCACCGGGGACTTTGAAGGCTGCAACCAACACACTAGGATTGTAGGTTCCATTTGATCGTTGATAGTCCCAAATCAAAGCGTTCCATTTCAGCGGCGTAGACCGGGTGCTGATACCGTCATTTGGTTCATTGTCTGCAAGCCTTCGTTTTTCGGTCTGCAAACGCATAACCAGCACCCAGTCGCGCTGATCACGCAGTATAAGTTCTGTTCTGTCACTTGCCATTTCATTGACGGATCGAAAGAGAACTGCACGAGTCAGGTCAAGCCTTGCTAAACAACCATACTTACTAGACGTCGAGAACAAAAAGTCGTGGTTTGCTCCTCGACATTTATTGGCCCATACTTGAGCGGCCCGCGCCGTCACGTCGTCCCATTCCAGTCGGAGCATGTTGGCAGCATTTCGGGATCGTCGAAAGTTGTTGAGAGTATCCACTATGAAAGTGCGGACGTTCGGGCACGCTATTGGATCTCGGGAGCCAGCGCAGTCTGCTGATACACCACCACCTCCCACTGGCGGCGTAGTAATCGGTGCCGCTGTCGGTGGAGCAGTGGGTGCTGCCGTTGGTGGGTTAATTCTGACTGTGGTGGTGGC
Source organism: Ramazzottius varieornatus (assembly GCA_001949185.1). Classification (NCBI taxonomy): domain Eukaryota; kingdom Metazoa; phylum Tardigrada; class Eutardigrada; order Parachela; family Ramazzottiidae; genus Ramazzottius; species Ramazzottius varieornatus. The sequence continues at coordinate 805,879 of BDGG01000002.1, forward strand.
TGTCGGGGTCGGCTGTGTAGTGGGCGCCGCTGTCGGTGGATTAGTTCTAACTGTGGTGGTGGTTGTTGTGGTCGGCTGTGTAGTGGGCGCCGCTGTCGGTGGATTAGTTCTAACTGTGGTGGTGGTTGTTGTGGTCGACTGTGTAGTGGGCGCCGCTGTCGGTGGAGCACTGGGTGGGTTAGTTCTAACTGTGGTCGTCTGTGTAGTGGGCGCTGCTGTTACTGTTGTCGTGCTTGTAGGACGTGTCGTGGTAGTTACGGTACTAGGGGTAGCTGGTAAGATGGATGGAACAGTTGTCGGTCTGGTGGTCGATGTTGTAGTGGTCGGGGCTGCTGTGGACGGTGAGGCGGTGCTGGCCGCAGATGTGGTCCTTCGAGGAGTGGTTGCGGGAGCGGCAGTGGGTACCGAGGTGGTAGTGGTGGTAGAAGTGGAGAGCGGAAATCCGGTTGGCTGGGCGGTCGGTTGAGTGGTCGATGCTGAGGTGACAGCTGAAGTTGAAGTGGATGGCGGAGTTGTTGATGAAACCGGGGTAGAAGCGGCGGTCGAAGTACTCATGGTAGGTGTATTTGGCTGAGTGGAAGCTGTGGGTGTTCCAGTCGATGTCGAGGTCGAAGATTGGCTGGGTGTGGTGGGAGAAGTGCCCGTGGAGGGCAATGGAGTGCTTGCTGTCGCAGGATTCAGAGTATTGCCCTGGGCCAACGAGACTGTAAGAAAAACGAGCTGATTAACTTACAGCACAACGAGACTGGAGAACGCACCGTTCGCTTGCATTGACTGCTTGCAATTACGCGATCGAGAATAATAATAGAACAGACCGGGAACGGACCTTTGTCGGAATAATTACGTCATAGAAAAACTGATTAAGGGCTTACTGTAACAGCAGTACGGCCCATCGAGAAAGGCGCAGGCGGAGGACACGCTGACTTCGAGGTCGGTGCACAGTAGATCCAGATTTTGGACATCGGAACAAAAGCCCTGGACTTGGAGGGCAGGGAAAGCATCGGGCTTGCATCCAACGAAGGGCGCATTTAGGGCCCTGACCATGGACTCTCGCAGGGAGATCCGGTGAAGCAAACGCTCCTCAAACTCTCCTCGAGCTGTACTATGGACCCCACGAAGACAACCAACTGCAAGGAGTAATGAGGTACACAGAAGCCACAGAGATCGGCTTCTAGCTTGATTGGATGATTGTAGCCTTGACCGCGCCATTATTCGAATCTCTACTTGGAAGGCTATCCAGCTCGAGTGTTCATCCAACTGCTACAAAACAAAGCTAAACAAACCCCTTCAAGACTACAAGTTTGCCGTGTACATTTTGCAACCGACAACGATCAACCTTGCGTAGTTCGAAATTGATCGTGAATTCGTGATTCCGCTGTCTGTTTCTTTTGTCAGTTTTGTCGTCGGCTGCTCGTTGGCCATGCATTGGCCTCGAACTGCGTTCTTTCGGACTCGTGACAGGACCGAAAGAACGCCTGTCATGCGCCGCATATTTGACTGAAGCCTTCGTTTTTCGGTTTGATCGTACCGCCGTTACGTCCGCAAGCCACGCCACTAAACCGTGCACACAGCGAAAATAAGGAGGAAGTTTCGGTAGCGAACAGACCACCTTGACCATCAGCACGGCTTATCGACGGAGGCTGCGTGAGGCGCAGTAGCAGGCAATCAACGATCGGTCACTTTCAGGTAGCGGGACGCTTGGACCTTGAAGAAAATTTGGCTACAAAGCCGAGACGCTAAAATTCACAAATCGGTTCGGAAACACTCAGTTTGACGTGAAAGATACTGTCAGCAGATCCTCTCTTCGGACACGCTACCATTCTCACATTTTAGTTACGTAAAAAGATGTGAGAATGGTAGCGTGCGCGAAGAGATAATCTGCTGACAGCTTCTTGCAAGGCGATTAAATGATTCCGAATCGATCTGTGAATGGTTGAACAATAGAAGTCTTTCTTCTTTTATTGCTGCCATCGTATTCTTTCGAGTTAAACGAGTGACTATGATCATCTCGAACTTGACAGACGGACAAAACAAGGTCAGCTGCTGTCAGACCACGCACTTTATCCACTTATTCGGCCATTCTAATCATCTGTCATGCGTTGACAGGTCCAGAATTACTGTAATGAAACTGTAGTCTCGATGATTAGACGGCTGATCGGGCAGTGCGTTCTTTTCAAAACATCATACCCAAGTTTTCAAAGTGTAATGATCGTTGATATTCTTGTTCGAACTAAAGCATTGTAATCCTCGTGGATGCCATTGAGCCACTTATTACAGATCAAAACAGCAGGCCTCGGTCGCGGCAATTGCAGGTGGCAGCGCAATTCTGGACAAATGGCGCGCTGGGATTCTGGCAGGTTTGAGAGTTTGTAATCAGGCTATTGCAGTTGGTGAAGTCATTCAGGAATGGACAAGGATTGGCTGCAGAATGAGCAAAAATTCCGTTTTCCGGTGTGGAAGCAAAGTCGGACTGATCATGACACTGAGACTTACTGCACAGTCCGTTGTCACAGTTGGCGCTGTTTACGCCGCCACATCGGCCACAAACTCCGCCGTTTTGTGAGGTTCCTGGGGTGAATGGTGCCACGCAAGGATTTCCGATATTTCCTCTGCAAAACACCGCATAGACTATTTGGTCAAAGTCTGGCCTGTCCTTACTGATTTGGCCATACGCTGTACCGAAGTTGCAGACAAAGTTTCTCGTTGATCCACACTGGGCGAAGCCACATCCAATTTGAAACGATTTGGCTAAGAAGCAAAAGACTCAATCCTGTCGCTAGAGCTTTGTGAACAGACCCCACCAGCTACTTACCCCAAATGACCTAAAAAATGGATGACACTTTCATTTTCACATTGATTTCACCCATTATTCGTTTGTTTCGCAAATTTCTCGGAATGGAAAAGAATACCTGTGTGAAATGGCCGGTGGCATGGTTGGTCGGGCAAGGTGAACCAATCGTGACGAACTGCCCTTCCGAATTCCATCCACCTGTTTGGAAGAAGAATCAAATTTCCGTACGCGCAACCACATCTGGCTGTACGAACCGGGTCCGTTGATAACATCATCCCAGGTGGTAAAGAAGCTTCCACCCCCCACTGGCAATATTTTGACCAGAGTTTTTGAAGGCTATAAATGTAGAAGGAAACTACAAAGCATTAGATCGTGGGTTGGAGAAGGACAATGTGGCCTACTGCTGGTAGTTTGACCGCCGGTCACTGCTGGAACCAGCAGCCCTCAGCCCATGCTTGAGCAGCATGTGCCGCCACGGTGTCCCAAACCATCTGCAGTATGTCTGCGGAGCCTTGTTGCCGTCGAACAGTGTTCATGGCGTTCAAGATAACCTGTTGGGTGTTTGGACACGATGTGTTCAACTGAGAGACGCATTGCGGTGATATCGGGGTTGTGGTTGTGATTCCGGGAGTGGTAGTCACTCGGGCAGTTGTGGTTGTTGTTGTAGTGGGCCTGGATGTCGGGGTCGGCGTCGTGGTGGGCGTTGTGGTAGTGATGGTAATAATAGTAGTGGTGGTGGTGGTAATCGGAGTGGTAGTAGTCGGGTGTTCGAACTGCGCGTCGTCGGTGGGGGCAACGTGGTGGTAGTTGTTGGCCGTGGTGTGGATTGTTGGATTGTGGTCGCCAGCTTAGTAGTAGAGGTAGTTGTCGGTCGAGAAGTTGAAGCAGTGTTCGTCGACGACATCGTCGACTGGCTCATCGTTACCGGCGCCCGGCTTGTCTGACTCGGTGTGGGCACCGAGGGATGAGAGCAGGCTGTGGTCGGTGGGTTGGTTGAAGGCGCGACTTGAGTACTGGTGACTCGTGACGGAGCGCCGGTCGTCGTTACCGTCAAGCTGTTGCCTTGCGCGAGCGAAACTGAAATTAAACAAAGCACAACTGACTACATCGAAGACAAGGAGGAGACCCAGTGGGGAGACCACAAGGGGTATTGAACTTACTGTAGCAGCAGAAGTTGCCCTCAAGTTGCGCGCAGCCACTACCGGCAGAACTGATCTCCAGATCGTCACAAAGAAAGTTGAGATTGGCAGTATCGGAGCAGAAGCCTGCGATGAGCAGGTTGGGGAAAACTTCGGGCCTGCACCTTATCAGAGGTACTTGCATAGACGTAACCACTATCTGTCGCTCGTTCATCCGGTTCTCCGGGGCGGTTCGGACTTCTTTGTTCCCTGCCACACGCATCCGATTGGAAAAGCGATGTGTTTGGCTGTGGCCAACATCAGCGAAACAAAGGATTAACAGGGCCAACTCGAGGGCTAAAAAATGATGTAAGTGACTGGCCATCATAACCCAACGATGAAAAATGGAAACTTTGAAATAAGAATAATGTTAGGACGCTCAAAAACTGCGGAACAATGTGCGCAGAACGCCGTCTGTATTTCTCAAGACGTGAAACGCAGCGAGCAATTTGCTGCACAGTATTTCAAGATCGCACATAATTGTAATCAAAGAGCTCGAAGTCGTCGGATGTTGGTCCATAAAACTGAGCGAGAATCTTCTGAACTTTGGTTCAGTGACAGGTGCACAGTGTTTCGTCAGCGAAGAATCACTTGGTACCAATTAGCGTTTATGTTTACTCTTAAGGGCAGGCGCGTCCCATAGGCATATTTTTGTCGTAAAAGTTGGAAAAATAAAAAATGTTCCGAACCTTGGACCTGACGTCGCGGCTCGAGTTGTCGGCTCGGTCGCTACGAATGGTTCGCGTCGGTACCTGTATAAAACTCGCCGAAGAGGTTCTCACTCGAAAATCGTGTGGTCTCAATCCACCTGCGACAGGTTTGCTCCTTGGTGTTTTTGAGTAAGAACTTCTTCGGAGCGTTTCATGCAGGTACCGGGACGAACCTTTTGTACCGACCGAGCCGAGGGCTCGAGCCATGACGTCAGGTTCAAAGTTCGAAATTTTTTTTATTAGGCCAACGTTTACGACAAAACTATGCCTATGGGACACGCCTGCTTAGCGGTGAAAGATATCTGCATAAATACAAATAAAAGAAGGACGCCCGCAGCGCAATTCTCATAGGGCATTAATAAGAACAATGGGTGGAAGATCAGAGCATTCAGCATATCGATCTGGCCTGCCGCTATAGCCGCCAACAAGAAGCTATGGATGTACTTGGTAATATCCGAGTACGTCTGCCCTCGTCCTCGTAAAGCACAGCCAGGTCCGAAAGAGAAGACACCGCCGAGAGTTGCGATCGTAACAGAATAAGGGACTCACTCTGTCGTTGTTGGAATGTGATGTTGGAATTTAGGTACCAGCCCACGAAAATTAAAAAGATTTACGGAAAGAAATCTGGGTATAGCGGAGGACGTACAGTGATACCTTCTTCCGTCTTCCCCCTATCGCCTAGCTTTTCCTTCATACTGCTGTTTGTTGTGTTGTTTATCGAGCAATGAATGCGTGACGGGAAATGAATTTGCTTTCTTTCGCGTGTTAAATCAAATAAATTTCTCTCCCACCCAGCCACACTCTTGTTTTGGCAGCGGAGTTTTATTTGGCTGTAAAGTGAGGTTGTGGAAGAGGTAAGACTCTCCCAACTTGATTATGTACTCGAATAAACGTTCCCTCCGCTCGCTTTAGTCGCGCTCGCTCGCCTTTTTCAGTAGTAAGGACCACTTGCTAGTTTTAGTAGTATTTGGGAACTGGTGAACAGAGCCAAGTGCGTCAAGTCCCAACAAAATTTAGCCATCGACACCACCGGCACGCATTCCGGGCACTCTGAGCTTCGTTGCTATAGATCCGACGGCAAGCCAGCATAGATTTCAAAGTCGTTTTCAGGACACGTTCCATAAAACGAAACACCTTTCTTCTCCCTGCAGTCTGGATTGTGAGAGAACCTAACTTAGTTCCCGCATGTCAATGTGAAATCGCGTGGCGAAGTTTTCATCAGTAGAAACAGAGAATGAGTAGGCGCTGTACCTATTATCTCTGTTTCTGTTGATGACAACTTCGCCATGCGATTTTACATTGACAACTCCGATATTTTCTCGTGATTAACAAACACTTCGTATTTATTGTCATCTGTCTGGATATTTTTCCACTTGGAATGTTTTGAAATCCACCCATAAAGGCTTGATGCTTCGGCAAACTCCTGATCGCCAGGGGAGTAGAATACAAGTTTAGCCGCATAGAGTGACAACTGTCAACACTCAGCGTACGACCGTCCTCTTTGTGTATACCATCACCTCTCAGTTTTTGCTTTTATTCACCTCTCAGTTTTAGCTTTTGGTCTTTCGGGTCTGGGTCTTTTTGTTTGCATGTATCTCGGTCTTCTCACCAAAGCAACACTAATGACCAGCGGTCAGCAAAACCCTACCACGCTGGAAATTTTTTTTACGGTTTCGGGTGGTTTTGGTGAAATTTGGTGTTTCGTCTCTTCCCGCGAGACACGTGCACGGTATTCGCTTAGAGAAAAACTGGAGCACTGAGGATAGCTTATCTATCGAAGCCGAGCCTGGGATAAATTGTGTAGTCATCAGTGCGGTCAGAAGAAAATCAAGACGACCAGTTCTCCCTTTTGAGATTTGGCGTTCACGGCCTGCCAATTACCCGAATTTTGAAATTTGGAAAATTACCGATTGGTTGGACCAGCCTCCGCAACATGGTACCAACCAATAAAGTTCATGTATACATAAAGAGGTCGGTAGTATTCTGGAAACATGAAAACGATCGTGCTGAAAGTGTTAAGGTGTGGTGCTAAAACACGGTAAGTCCGCCACTTCTCTTTGTTTTTACCTCAGAACATTGAAGCCCGAGGGATTTACAGTTACAGGGCAAAGTTTCACGCAGCTAGAGCCGTCAACTGGCATTTTAAATTTACGGTCTCCGTTGGGAGTTGTCAGAGTAAGTTTTCTCTGCTGTGGATCTCTTGGGTTTCACCAGTCCTCGCGTAGCCTTTATTTCTGGACATACGGAGAACCAACGAAACATGTTTTTCCTGCCGAGCTGCCAAGTGGTAAGCCAAACAGTACCCGTTGTCTCACGTGTAAAAGTTTTGCGATATTATCGAGCAGGCGCTGGTTTGCTTCGCGGTCGTACAGGCAAACATCTCGGATCCGGTTCCGCTGGATCTGAAATCGGACTTGGGTATCAAGAAGACTACCTGCGTTGTCGGAGCCAACGACGGCCCTTTTGCCATTACTGGATTGCCGGAAGCGTATCGTGGGAAGCGCCCTCTAGTGCGTGATGCTGGATGTACTGAACTTTTCCTTCGTTGAGGAGCAAAACATTTTAACCGAACGGATTTTCAAATTTTCATAGCCTCGCGGTCAAAATGTGACAATACATCAAATAAAATAAATACATTAAATGCACTGGAGGTCGCCACTGGTCGGTGGAAGCGGCACAGACGACGCTCGTCCCGTTTTCGTATAGTTTCGTCAGGACGTCGTCAGTGCGGTTCCGGTACAATGTATCTTAATGAATAATGCAAAAATTCAATTCTGATATGGCCCGCTCAGTGTTGTTCCGATTATTGTAATTCTTAATCAATTTACTGCGTTTTTACCTACCTCCCCGCTAATTTGATTTGACCTTAATTATTCAAGGCATTCATTTGCTCAAGGAAAGGAAATCCCTACTCCCCTCACAGCGGCTTCGCGTTTGCGTTTCACCATAGCCCATTATCATGTCCGGTCGCGTTACTTCCTTCTTTCACCTTCTTCACAAGTAAGGTCGTTATTCAACACATTACACAGCTGTACGGAGCCAAGTACTGCAACGGTGTGCGTCGGACCCATTGGTCCCTCCGGCGCACAAGAAGAGTCTGATGTCGGTGGGAACAGTCTTCCAAGAGCATTCGCTCGGGAAGTTCAGGCGTACGTGCGTTGCTGCGATCTTCAGCGGGATGGTACCAGGGTGATCCCTATAAGTTGTTTGGATTTTGGAAATTGGTAGTAAAATCACTTCTACCTCTAAATTTTCATACGTCAGCTTACTCGATAGAACACCTTTTCATCTTCGATATTTGTAAAGGTCTCTTCAACAAAACGTGATCGTTTGATTGTTGTAAGCTGTGAGAAATCATCATTCTACGGGTAAAAAGTGAGAACATCAGTTAGATTATTTGTATCTGACGGGCAAAACTACAAGGCTTCCCCATGAAATTGTTTTAAGAAAGGAGTACGTTTGGATCAGTTATCAAAAAAGACGGACGGCTCTTACACGCTGCCGACAGAGAAACTAAAAATAATTCAAAATACACGCGAAAACTTTTGCTTACCCCCTGAGTCAGCAGCAATGTTGTCGCTCGCAAACCCAACCGTGTGCATAAACTCGTAAGTGATATTTTCCTACTATAATAAGAAGGCTTTTCCACCAGGATAGCATCAGAAAAATTATTCTAAAACGTTTCGCACGCAAACAAACCAGCCCAAAGTGCATTGCATGTTGGTTTGGGAAAACGTTTTGATATCCACCTAGTTCACGTCTTCAGCGCTGTTCTCCTTCTGGACCACAATACAGAGTCGGCAGGCGCATGCGCTTCTCGAGGTAAATTCACTCGTTGTTGCCAACGTCAGAATGGCGATGTTTGTTGGGATCACAATTTGATTGAAATTTTGGCAACAGAGATTGTACCATGACAATATTGCCATTAACTCGCAGACTTTGCGCGATGAATTCGACTTGTGTAATGATCCGTTTTCTGTTGCTTTGGACTGACCGCCGTTATTGCTGGGCGGATCGTAGCAAGGATGAACCAAGGCATCCACTATGTCGGTAACATGCCCGCAACTGGGTATCGTACCGAATTGAAGAAATTGAAGTATCGTACCAAAACCGGCTGTCCCAACAGCCGAGACGTCTCGCAGAGCAGTTGGCCCTGTTATGGCCTGGATAGACTGTCGGTTGAGGTCCAGAGCTCCGGGTCCTTCCAGACAGTGAGCCGCACTGCGATCGCCGATGATTGTGGCTGTCTTGCGAACTCCATCTGCATGAGCGAGAGACCGCGTGGCCTGAAGTAAAGAGAGTATAATCAACCCCTCGAAAAGCCAGGCTGCAATTGGTTCCGTATGGGTTCCGTATACGTGGGGCTGTAGGCCGAGGCTTGGTACCTCGGTTCAAACGCAGCTGGTGAAGCAGGAGGACTTCCATCTGCCGATCTGTTGGATGGCTTCGGTTGAGGCACCATTCTGAGCTGCAGTGGTGGCAGCACCGATGCGAAGGCTGTGCGAGGAGTAACCTTCTGGATGTGTGGGAGGCCCTGAAGACAGGCTTGTAAGGTTCGTTCGAAGGCTGGAAGTGTCAGATAGCTACCAGACTCCAGGATAAAGAACGGATCTTCGAGCCTGCCGGTAGGTAAACGGATGTGAAGGCATCTGGTCACGGCTCTGACGGGGCAGACAGAGCGAATAGTGGTAGAGAGTTGGACGATGTATCCGTGGCCAGACTGGTCTGTCTTTAACCGTCGAAGTCGAATGTGGAGACCTTCTGGCTTGACGGTGACATCGGAAAGGACAAGGGTGTGGTTGTCAAGGACTGTGCAGCTGAACTACCGTACTCACTGATGCGAAATGCCCCAAAAAAAACGCTAAGGTGAAGGCCGACCAGTAGAGAGCGCGGTCGAGTGGGTGGAGGTCCATGGTAGCCAGTTTGTCTTTCATGTGGCGCATCACACAGAGTTCAACGAGAAGACGCTTGTCGGAATTTTGACCCGACCCTTTTGAAGCCGTTGAGCAGCCGATGGACGGAATCAGAGGAAGTGCTACATTGTGTACAAGCGATTAATGTCAATATTTCACTGGCGGGAAGTGTGTTGACTGCAGGTCCACATAGTCCTGGAAGATTCCGTCTCATTGGTCCCTTGCGTAACTCGGTCGAGTTTTCCGAGGCGTTCCAGTGTCGGCCGAATTCGTACATGAATGCCACCACGAGGGCTGCAGTGTGGTTAGCGTGTCCGACTGTGCTGAATAACTTGGTGTATCACTCCCGTGCTATCGCGACTCAATGTCCCCTTCCACCTACTGTATTGTACCACCTCCCTATTTTACCCGCGATACGACCACATTGTACTGTGCGGTTTCAACATTCTCCGCAACATGTTCAGATGGTTGTTGTTGACTTTTTTCATGATTATATCAAAGCTGAACAAATTCAGGAAGCTCGTGATGATGTTCAAGAACTTACAAAACGTTAGAAAAAGAGTAAAAAAACCTGAAAGATATCCTCTTACAAAAGATGGTAGCGCTGCATTTTTCCCGTTAAGCGCTTTTTCCGTGGGAACTTTATTCGGGTTCCCCTCTGGCAAAACCCATAGCTTCGAAGCCCAAGTCGCGGTTCGGGGGGCGAGCTAGAAAAGTAAGCGAAATTAGCAGTTAACGTTATAGTCCTAATAGTACCGTATGTAAAGTTAACCGGGTACTTACTGGCGGCGGCGGGACCGAGGCAGCATAGTGGTTGGACATTGTTGACCCTGGGACCGCAGTCATCAGTTGGGGTACTTCGCGTTCCAGTGCATGCGGCTACAGCAGCTGGAGTGAGGGCCGAGAAGCAAGTGCCAGTTTCGGTGCTGCCTTGCAAGTTGGAGCGACACTGGTTAGCGGGAAGCCTGGTGGTGGTAGCTGTCGCAGCGGCAGTGGTACTGGACACCTGGTAGGGTGTCATAGTCGATCCAGCTCCATATCCGTAGGCCATGGGCTGGACAGTGCTGGGCATCGTGGTCATCATGGTCATGCTGGTGCTGTAGCTGTTTGAGCCATAACTGCCATATCCACTGCTGTTATTGTTGCTTTGAGCTTGGTAGTAGCCGTTGCTGCTGTTGACGTGGACGTTTCCGTATGTGTTGGAGGCTGGCGCTTGGGTGGCGTACTGCTGCTGGTTGTTATAGTTGTTGCTGTTCTGATGGTGGTAACCGTTATTCATGTTGTTATTATTATTGTTGTTGTACCCGCCGTTCATGTTGTGGTTGTTGTTGTTATTATTGGTGCTGTAGCCATTGTTTTGGTTGCCATATCCGTTGTTGTTCATCATGTTTCCGCCGTATCCGTGTTTTTTCTGCATACCGTATCCTCCTTGTCCATAACCGCCGTGGCCGCCGTTGTTGCCGAAGCCACCAACTCCGCCAATGTTGCCGAAACCTCCTTCGCCAAAGATGTTGCCAAAGCCGAAACCTCCTCCACCGAATCCACCAAACCCACCGAACTGTCTTCCTTCCGCGGTAATCGGCTCCTTTTCAGACTCCGCACCGATCGAAGATCCGAACGATAGTAACACAGCAACAAAACCAAAGATGAAATGTGTCATCTTGCCGGATGTAAACAACAGGCCCGGCGGAATTTGGAAGTCAAGACCGACAATGAAACAAAATTCTTGTGCGTTCAGAGTCGATTTCTGATGCTTTTATTTTCGTATCCAATGGCCGGTTTATAAATTATGTACAGTGCAACTCGTTTTATTTTGTCTTTCCGTAATACGGTTACTAAACGCGGTGAATAAGTTACGATCGTTCCGATATGCCAACTTTTGCTTGTAATATTAGAGGAAATATGTGAAAAACGCTAGGAGAGTACAACGGATCTGTCATGTTATGATTTTTCGTTACGCTGGAATCATTAGCTTCACTTCAATTCTGGGCAGTACGATTCTGAAAAACTACGGCTTGAACGCTTTGGCGCATTTTGGCTAGCCTATTAGAGCGTTGATCATGCGCACTTGAAGCAGACACGCCGCCAGCCATTTTCGATAACTATACGTCTTTGTAAGCCACGTGTAACTTTCTTGCCGCAGTGATAACCGCATGCCAGCGTTATCAAGGCCTCAACACTCGCTCTCGATCTAGACACAGTATATTATAGAAAGAGCGGTTCTCTCTAAGCTTTGTTTCCTCTGCCCATGGGTGGTACTTTTGACCTCCTGGCCGCTTCATCGTCGAATTCTTATGGAATCTTCAATGGCCATAAGTCTTAGATCAGTTTTTGGAAGTAACTTGCCGTTTCAGAAGGTTGAGATGAGTTCTTGATCATCCCGCTACCAGGGAAGATCAACTGGTAGGATTCTGATCCCCGGTATGTACGATCCACCACACAATCGTACCGTGATTCAGTCCCGGGTTGCGAGAACGCGGCAACCAACGATCAGCTGCCAATCAGTGAGACGTACATGTGAAATATCGCACACAGTCA
>BDGG01000002.1:818058-842983 GCA_001949185.1 Ramazzottius varieornatus
TCACTGATTGGCAGATGATCGTTGATTGCCGCGTTCTCGCAACCCGGGACTGATTCTCGCGTACAATTGTGTTGTGGATCGTACATACCGGGGATCATGCATACATCCGTCACAGCGGACCTCTGTAGCTGAGAATCCGGACACGAACTAACAAAGCCTATTGTTGAATTCGACGCAGCAAACCAGACGTGTAGAAGCTCGAATTGTCAGCTCTGCTTTGAAGAGGCTGTACCACGCCTGGCCAGACCATGAAACTTTATGAACGCGAGATTTATGAATAGAAAAACGCCGCTTTTCTTGTCTCACAGACTGTCTAGGACGATGTACAGTATACGTGAACTTGGAATATATTTGATGCAGTCAAAAACGGTCATTGAGCGTCAATTTCCATTGTTCAGGACATAAACTTCGTCTGGGCGAACGACAACGAGCAGCTCATAGACCCATTTACATTTACGCTGTCCGTTGCAACAGCAGGGACGAATCTTTCTTCTGATGGCGTGACACCCTCTTCATTCTTACTTCACCCTTGCCCAGATCATAGATAAAGATTGCGCTAACATGTTACATCCTGTTTTCCGTATCGCCATACTATCAGCCTTGGGTATGGGTCAGGGTTATGCTCAGAGTGAGACGAGAGATAAGGAGCAAAGATATTAGCTTTCTGAGGAGTTTTTTATCTGTGGCAAGGGACTTACTATTGAGCGGGTCAGGAGACTGATACTCAACTTTGGGATGGGACTTCTCGCAGTGCTTATAGACAAGGCGTCCGTAGGTGAGGGAGATGAAACAGGCGTGAACGCGACAACAATCGAAACCCCCCAATTGGTAGCTAAATGCCACTTTTCCCCCGACAGTTCTAGGATGTGTTCGGTACTTTTGAGCCGTTTCGGCCGTTTTGAGGCGCGGCGTTTGTAAGTATTCATTCGTGATGGTCTTTCCTTTGAACAACAATTCCTCAAGAACGAAACGACATAGAAAGAACTGGAGCACGCTAAACCGAAAAGTGATTTAAAAGAAGCTTTAACTGTGTGCAGCTACCGGTGACCTATTTGCCATACCCAGGACGTCATGGTGGGTAGGAAGTCGTTGCACGTTTTTGTTCTGTTGATTGTACCGTTGTTTTGCCTGATGGTGGCATTTACGTTTTCCATATTTTATGAGATGCTGTATCTAAACTGCGCGCAGTTTTCTCTGTATAGTTCAAACAGAACAAAAAATTGAAATAAGGCAGTTCTTCAACAGAAACAAAGCTTGGTGGGCCGATATTTTTTCCAAGCGTGTAGTCATGAGCTCAGCTTGCCGAATCTTTTTCTCTAGGACCGGAGGGATCGCTTCGGGGAAGACTGGAGCTCCAAATAGCGTTAGGCTCTCCTTGTCCGGAAATATTACGCCGGGGCAGAGGAGCTTCATTTTCTGGCGTGTAACTTGCTGTTGGGTAGGAGTACCTCAACAGACAACAAACTCACATTTGGACGTATTGAGCTCAAGGCCCAGAGAAGCGCCGATCTTCACAATGGTCTGGAAGTCCCTGCTTACCAGTTCGAAGTCTCCACCAAGCGTGGCATCGTCAAGATACCATACATTGAAGGGCGACTGAAGCGACTTGGACAGGTTCCGGGTCAGAAGACAGAACAGCAATGGCCCTAGGGGGTCTCCCTGTTGAACCCCCCGGGCGGAATGGATGACGTGCTCGCCGTAGATGAGATTTTTTGGCGATATATTGGCCATATTTTTGCTGCATCCGTCTTTCACGTTGTTGTCGTTGTGGTATCCATTGTTCGGGACGGTTTTCGTTGTTTTCGGACAATTTCCTCCCATCTGTTGCCGCATGGGCTGTACTTCGGGCTAGCGTCGTTCCATCTCTAGTTCTACGAACTGATCCGTGGCGAACCAATGGCGGGCTGAGATAGGGAGCAGCGCATAGAAGGCAAGCAGAACTGAGACGTTGACCATAATAATATGCATCTTAATGTTAGCAGAGAGAACGACTGTCGCCAGTGATAACTACGGAAGAGACAAATGTCTGCTTTCCAAGTTCCGTCAATATAACAAGCTGATACTTCCACTATTCTTCTCCCAGCTTACTTCTCGATCCTCTCCGTTTCCTTGGTTCTGGCTTTGATGAAACAACTCCGGGGGACAGGCACTCTTCCCCCGAATCCTCGTCGATTGTTTCCCACTTCCGTACAGCGGAAAATGATTCCGTAGAACATCTTGCTGGTTTGAGTTATTTCAGGATGCTTCGCTGACTTTGTCTCTCAGGATGTCACAGCCTGACTCTATAATGCTATGTGCGAAGTGTGGAGAGCTCTGCGCGGCCAGAGACATGAGTAGACACGCTGGGATGCCGACGCGCGTAACCAACCGAAAAAGTAACAGAAGGAGGAACACTACACTACACTTTGGCGCGCATCGTTTTCCTTTAATTAAAGTCCTTCCATCTGGACTGTCTAATTCCCGTTTGGGTGGCCCCAGAGTATCCAGGTAGATTTCTTGGGGGTAGAAGCCATCTATTTCTGAGGATCTACCTGGGCTGGCGAACTCTGGAAGGCTATCGGGCTAGCCGGAGTTTCACTATTTGGTAAGTGACTCCAATCAACCGACTCCTCTGTTGATTTGTTGCCCTGTGGAGCCTGTGGCTGCCCCTGTTGTCCCTGATTACAGAATGACCAACGTCCGTGGGACAACCGATGGGAACCTGGGGAAACAGCAGACTCTCCGATAAAAGAATCTTAACGGGATAAAGTCGAAGACCGAAGAAGTCAAAGCGTGGACGGAGAAAGGTAGCGTCGACATCGGAGCCTTCGTCGAGACAATGGCGGACGATACAGTGACAGATGGGTCGATTACTGATTTGCAGAAATACAGCGTCTACAGGAAAGATCGCGCAGGATGTCAGAAGGTAACCGGCGGTGGCGTCGCTGTCATTGCCAGAAAGGACCTTCACACGTTAAGGGTCGACGAGTATGAAGTAGAAGGTCACGAGTTGCTGTGGCTGAAGGTAGTGGGATGGAAGATGATCGCAGTGGTCGGTGTATTGTACGCTCGAGGTATTCGCAAAGCTACGTACCTCTGTCCAAAAGATACCACCCTACCTCAGAAGAAACCTGATCCTGCTGGGCGATTTCAACTGTCCAGACATTAACTGGAAGGACATGTCAGCAAACCAACCTCGTACAAGGGAGCTACTTTCCGTCATCAAAGAATTCGGGCTGTTCCAAAGAGTCCGGGGAGTCACCAGAGTACGAAAAGAGTCGTCTTCGTGCTTGGAACTCCTTTTCGTCACCCAGCTGAGCCTTGTCCGCCAGGTCAGTAGCCTCCCTGAGCTGACGTTTTCCAACGACCACAGCGGACTGCATTGTCTGGTGAAAGTGTGGACAGTGAATTTCCCAACGCCTCCGAAACCAATATGGGTGCTCGAGACCGGAAGTCAGCAAGAATTCCGTAAAGAAGTGGCTGGCTTGGACTGGAAGTCGTTCTTTGATGCACAGTGTAACTCATATGTGGCCGTCGTTACCTTCGAAGCTAAACTAGTGGAAATTGCGCAGAAACATTTCAGGTTGAAGAAAGTTGGATCGAGAAGTCTTACCCGACCATCACTCTCCCCACGGACTATTGACAGTCTTAAGAGACGTGACGCGGCTTCCCGAAAATGGACCAAGACCGAAGATCCAAGGGACTACAACTCTTGGGTGGATCGCGCAAGAGAAACGAAGAGGCTCCTCAAGGCAACAAAGACGAAGCAACTACGAAACATCGCCACTCTGTCAAGAAGACGTCCAGATGCGCTGTGGAAGCACGTGAAGCGGTCCGCCAAGTCCGGAAGCATTCCTCCGATTCTTTTACCCGGCACCAAACCCAATACCTGGTCCACCCAAAGCACAGAACGTAATACATAGCCAACGTATTTCAGAAAGATCACGACCAGTGTGGGGAACATTGCTAACCGATCAACAATCAAGTCCCCTCCACTGCTACAAGATGCAAAGGCTGGCTGCCAATGCTGACAGTGACTGGACGGAAATATGGTATGTACTACGGAAACTCCCTGGTAAGAAAACGGCAGGCTCACTGCTTCTCTGTGGTTTCTACATTCGGCTGGTGTTTTGAGAGGTTGCTCTTGAGAGCGGTGGTAAGGTTACGTTTCTTGTTGTGCTCCTTGATAGGCTGTTTGAGACCTGCAAATCTGAACATCACAAGGTCTCGCCACGACGACTCCCATTTCTCTTCGACCTAGCAGCGACAAGTTTGACCGTTCCTCGGTCAAACTGGTTGCTGCCCAACATTCGGGCACCCTTCGGAATTTGACGGAGGACTTTAGTCGAAGCTTTGTGCTGCTGTAGGACTTCATGGAATGGCTTGGATGCGATCTGCTGTTCGGAAGTTGAGGCAGTTGATTGACTTGCCTGGTCCGTGTTAATAGTAATAATAAATGCTTTACTCGAGTATGATCGCCAGCAGATTAGCTCAGCCTTGGACACAAGATAAAAGGACGGCAAGAGAGCCAGAGAAAAAGTTTCGGATCTAAAGCATAACAACTACTTTAAACAATCATCGATGTTCTTTTCGCACCAAGAGAAGCCCCGCAGATCGAGACGATCTAGAGAGGACTTGAAGGCAGGAAGACTTTCGCAGCTTGCAGAGGCGGGACAGAAATGTTTATCATTGACCAGTGCAGATGCAACGTAGGCAAAGCTATCAGAGGCTACTTTCAAAAGTTCTAGTTCTTTGATCAGCTCGGCTTCTCTACAGTTTTCCCCCAGCTGGTCCCGACACTCTTGAAAAGCTTGGCAGTCTTCAGCCTCACCGATCACCTGGTGGGCCACCAAGTCATCAGCATACTGAAACAGCTCACACTTGACCGAGTTGGAGAGCTTATTTACCGCCACAATGAAGAGCAGTGGGTCCAGAACGGAACCTTGCGATACACCTGACCGGACTTCACTGAACTCACTGTAGTAGCCTCCAACTGTCACTCTTTGGGTTCTGCCGCGTAGGTAATCGGACATCAGCTCCAGCAGGTCACCGGTGACGCCATGGTCTTGGAGGCTTTTCACCAGTACATTATGGGGAACATATAGAGGAGACAAGAGAGAAACAGGCCTCCAGGTGGCGCCACCTTTCTTTGTGGTTGGTACAACATCGGCCTTCTTCCAGGAGGAGGGATACTGCTTTGTGGTGAGGATCAGGTCGAAGAGGCGGTTAAATGCTGAACCAGCTGCCTTGAGCAACAGCCGAAAGACGCGGTGCTAAAGAAGATAGTGGAAGGAATGATTAATGATGGCAACGTCAGCGGAGCGTTACGAGTACTTTCAAGTCAGAATTTTGCACCAGCAACCACAACGGAAGTTCTGGGTATCCTCCGAGAAAAGCATCTCTGAGAAAGTCCGGAGTTTCCAAGTGGAGTCTCTTCACCACAGCTCAAGCCCCCTGCACCTGATCTGCGCCGCCGACAGCCTGGGACACGTCTCTTTTCGAAGATGTCCACGGGAACCTCGTAAGTATCGCGTCGGATAAGCGAGATTACTTGCTGCTTCAGACAAGACCACGGGTTTCCTGGCTCCACGCGTTCCCCTCTTCCTCGCTGGGCAACCTCCTCGACAACGACGCCCTCCGCGTCAGGGTGGGCCTTCGTTTAGGAGGCAATCTGTGTCGTCCTCACACTTGTCGCTGTGGAGCCAACATGGATGATTACGGTCAGCACGGTTTGAGTTGTAAATTCAGTGGCGGTCCCGGCCATCCTTGAGCCTCTGGGCATCCTCAGAAAGAACAAGAGAGGACTGGATCGCGTGACGGCAAGTACCCTGGAGGAACGGCAAGGAGCTCCTCTCGGACGTGAAGTGGTCGATACCATGGCCATAACGAATTTGGCCATGTCCACGTTTAAAGCTGGATCCGCCACAGAAGCAGCCGAAAAAAAGAGAGTACCGGGAAAACCAGTTGCACTATATTCCACTGGGGTATAGTGCAGCAGAACTTGTGAAATGTATCTGTCAGAATATGGCGCCTGCTCTGTTGCTAGTGTTGTGCGGTACTGTTTTCGGCGACCAGCCGAAAATCGGGAGTGGAGTCACTGTCCTTCTCCCTCCCCATCAATGTAATGCCACGAAAGCCTGGATGTTTACGGGGGTAACCTCGCCTTCGCTGGCAGTCAAGAATGTGCCGAAAGACAAGAGAGAGCCTGATTTTGTTTGCAATCCAGATGTCGACGAATACTGCAACCTTGTCAAAGCGCGCTATTGTTGCGGCTTTGGCATGCGAAGCTCCTCGTTGGGAAAAGTGCTTAAGCTTGCCCGAAGTTATGCTTGTTGACGTGCTTCGGCGCTTGTCGTGGACGTAGATTGCCCTGCTTATTGTCACATGCACCGCACATAAACGGTAAAAACCAATCATTATTTATCACTAACAGTTCCATCAGTTCCATCAAACTCTCGTTTGACGGTACGTGCAAGCATCCAGCAGACGAGTTACTGTAAATAACAAGCTCTGATACTTCGCTGTGTAAGTCGCCTCTCTTGTTTAAATGAGGCAAGATGGTTTCCGACGATTTCGTGTCTGTTGAGTCTTAAAGTCACAGTAATCCTAAGATTTCGAAGTAGAATATTGGACCAACCTGTCGTCTACAATGCAGTCGCCGCCATTCATCCGGTTTCAAAAGTTCATTTGACTCGTTGCCCGCTATACCTCCGAGCCAACAGGAATTACGGTCATGCCGAGTCACCATCCAGAATTCATCAAGTACCGAATCTTCGGTAGCCCGGTACGGTATTGGTATTCGGGTATCTGCAGCCCAGTTTGCAGCTCAGCTTTTTCGATTCGAAACGGCTATTTTTTTCAGAAACGGCCAAGTTCAGCGTTCGCTCCCCTAGCGACAGGACTCATAAAATACTGTTCGCCCTTCCGGGAAGATTTTCCCGAAAATTTTGGGGGAGGTAACCAGCTGAAATTCACCCCAAGAGGGGGGGCCTCAGACTGCATCAGCAGTTCAAGTTTTCACTTCGGGTTACAAAACCGCAAAGTCGATTGCGGAAGAATTCGAGTGCGTAGCGTTAGGCGTCAAATTTGGCCGCCGATGCCCATTTGCAGACTCAGTACTTCTTGGTACCTTGCCGGGGAATACCGGAGACTTACCGGAGACTTAGTAAGTTTGGTACCAGGAAAAATGCAAGATCCGTGAAATCGGGGCCTGGATAGGCAACACACGGTAATGCTGTGAAAATTTGTTATTCGCCCGGGCGTTTTAGTTGATCCAGTCAACTCATTTATAACTGAACTGCCGACTACAGCGTACGTTTCGATTCACCTTAGCGGGTTGTACAGGTAAAGAAACCGGACCGGGATATATTTTAACTGTAGCTATTTATGATGACTTAGCGTGCGCATGCAGGGAATTTTCACATCGCGTATCATCGATACTTTGTTGGACAGTGACACCATGTAAGCAATGAGCTACTGTAGATACAACTTTTGAACAAAATTGGAAATCGGTTGGATGACGACGAATGCATTGTGTAAAGGTTCGCAAAACTTCTTTGCTCCCGTACTCTTGCTCTGAGCATCTGCATTACAGTCACCAGTTGCATCCAGCAGTACCCGAGAGCTTCTAAAAAGTATTATCATCTGGATCAGTAAAGATTCCCCATTCCTCCGGTATTCATCCGGTAAAGATTCCGGTATTCAAAGCGAAAGCTAGTTTTGGACAGTGGGGTAGAGGAAAGCGTCCACCTCCAACTTTCACTCGTCCAGCCCGTAGTAACACTATCGAGCATCATAAGCCCACGGAAACACCACATGAAGCAAGCACGCCAACGGCGGTTTACGCGAACTTAACTACGCTCCGGACCACATCCGAAGCCGCTGGGATGCCCATGAGCTAGCTTTAGAATTCCACAGGCAACTCATAGGACCGTCTACTACGCAAGATACGCTCGACCGAGCTCATTATCCGGAAAAGCTTTTGAGTGGCCATTACTATTGAAAAACTCAAATTGTTTAGTTGTGGGAGCATTGTTGGAATTCTTTCTCTGGTACTTTTTCAATCTCGTCAATTACGATTTTCATCTGTGGTATCCGCTAACCTTGCTGTCTTTTATAATGGCCTTTAATATTATAGTTGCGTCGATATTACGATACACGTCAATGGTTCCCAGACAATACAGCTGCGGACGGAGCGTGGCCAATGTACGAAGAGAACACAGCGCGGCTTTTGCTCGGAAGAAAAGCGGAAGGAATCTCTTCACGGTTCTTGCGCATTGCTCCGATGAGCGAGAAATTCTTCTTGAGAAGAGCCTCTCCCAACGCCATGGAAGTGAAGAATTGTCAGTGGTCACATTTCTTCCGGACTTGTTCCCAAGATATTCCACCAAATCAAGGACCCCTTGCTGGCCTTGGTTCTTTTTCAGCTACACCGCCCGGCGCCTTTCCCGTGTACAGCTGGATTTCACAACAATAGAAGGTTCTACAACAGCAAAGAAGGAAGAGCTTGGGGTTTCGTGGGAATGTACTGTTTGAAGCCACATCGTCCTTTGAGGGGGAAAAGCTGTTCATCGACACACAGGAACTCGAAGGTTCCTGACAGTTGTCGCGCGGCGCATGGCTCCATGAAACAGCTCTTGGACATGGGCCATCTTGTTCGTCGCCACCCCAGCTTCCCGAGAAGGTCTGTCGTCGAAACGTAAGCTACAGGTTATCTGAGTGACGCGGTCACGAGACATACAGGCACTCCTTTCTCTTCGCTCTCACTCCACAATTCAGACACTGGAACAGTACACGCGCGAAGGGAAAGTTTGGCGCAGTAAAAAGTTTGGATCAGGCAGAAGAGACGGCGAATTTAGATTTTATATGCAAGCAAGAGACGTGGTAGATTTCAAACGCAGTGGAAACTACCGTAAACATTGCTACGGTGCACTGTATTAGCTGTTAGTCTTCTGAATGGATCCCGTCAGTTTGTCATTTGTTTTCGTGTCCAAAAATCAGCCGGTGTTCATGGTTCCATTTTGGCTAGCTTTTCGAGTGTGTCTCAACAGTTTACAACCAAGAGGCTTCGACAGCACAGCGAGGAAGACCTGAAAAGAGCGCTTTCTGCTGTCAAGAATGGTACTGGACATCGTGAAGCTGCTCGTCTCCACAACGAAGCCAGTAAAAGCGTCACGCTTATAGCCGCTCGTATCGAAACTCATCACGTACGTACGGCAGTAAGGCCAGTTAGGTCAGTTTTCTACATGCAGCAAAAAGCGCCTGTCCGTGTCGCCGTAGCGAAACGGCCCGATCCAAACTTTTTACTGCGTCAAACTTTCCCTTTGCGCGTGTACCATCGTTCACAATTCTTCGGAGAAGTAAGATTCCCAGGTAAGCATCAGGTTCACAGTATCCACTTTGGTTCATCCTTCGCCGTACTGGGTTTTTCCCTCATCGTTCGTGAAGCGGATGATCAGCTCTTTCACTTGTGGCGTGAAGAACAGGTTGAACGTATCCATCAATGTGGTAACTCGCGATCTGGCACCAAAAGTAACACCAGGCTGACCCGCCATCTTGTTGACCGTTCGGGTCTTTCCCCTATGCAGAGGGGAACGCTCCTACTTTAGGTCGGGGTTTCGGGCAAGGAATGGGCTCACATCATTCAGCTGATAAAGGATGTCATCGTCATCGTCGCTCATAGTGTCTGACTGCTCAGTTTCCACTTCCACTGCATCAGATTCTGCCAAGGCTTCCGCGCTGTCTTCCGGTTCGTCGCATCCGCTACTACTCTTCGCATCATCCTGGTTCACAACCTATCGACGATTTCGTACGGAACCAGAGCACAAGTAATCCATACGAGAAATAACAATGAAACGAATGGGTGCCTGTGGCGCAGTTTACTCGCAGCGACGTGTGGGACATTCGAGTTCGTTTTCTCGTTTCGTTGTTTGTTGGATCTCAGTGATACGCGTCTAAGAGCAGCAACGTGGTCACAAGTGTGTCAACATCAAAACAGACCAAGGATCTGTACGGCGCAGCGGCCATGTATGGACGAATCAACAATCAAGTAAGAGAGTACACTTAGATCGACCGGAAGTGCGCCACTCTATCGAAGCAATAGTGCCTAACGAGACAGGATGCTTCCCCTTCCCAGATCCAGTACTGCTGTGTCCGCCGAACTTCCACCTTATATAATCCAGCAGGGCGCTGGGATAAATTAAAACCAAATTTTGACGGAACGGGATAGCTTGTTCGACGTGCTACAAATCCTTAAGCATTACCCTAGGTTGTGGTCGTTCATGATGGCGTAAACGAAACAGATGGAGACCTACGAGAATCTGCTTGACCAACGCCAGGTAAACGGCAAATTGAACTTTCCCTTCTGTCATCAAATGAGCTGCTTCGTCAATGAAGGTTAATCTGGAAAGAACACGACCACAACAAGACCCAGAACGATAAATGTAAACATTCATCTAGGTATGGCTTCCGGTCTATCTGCGCATTCGCTTACCCTTCCTTCTGAAAAGCAGCCTCCAGTTCTCTTGTAGCTTCCATCTCGTACGACACAACAAAAGCGGTAGTTACTTCGAAACACAGATTCCGATTCCGCTTGATATGAATCGAGAACAGAGGAGTGCGGAAGGACAGAAAATCTCGAGTAAAATGGAAACTGAAATTTGCCAAACCTAACCAGGGGTGTACCACCTTTCGTGGTGCCGCTCGTGTCAGCGGTCACGCGGCGTCAGTAACGTTAGCTAGTTTTTCGGACTTCCATTTTTCTCTTGACCGCACAGTCGACTTCTATATTTGCCTGATATTATTTTATAATATAGTGGGACATTGTCCCTACTGTGATTTTTTCTCGAGAGGATATTTTCAGCGTGGTTCGTGCAAATCGACGAAGACTGAACTACCACCGAAAACGGCGAGGCGAGAACAAAATCCGTTCTATTTTTCGGTTGACCAACGGTTACCGACACCCTTTTGGTGACCACATTGCGGGCCAGGCAAACAAAAACATCCCAGTCTAAAAGACCAAACGGGAAGACTTGGAGGAAAAGAAAACTAGGGCAGTGAATATACAAAGAGTACGGTTGTACGCAAAGTGTTGAGTGATACAGCATTAACCGAAGGGTTTTCAGTAGCTTCCTTTCATCCGCTAACGTGTACTCTAGCCGTACTTTGATGATATATCCGCCCAAAGTTACCTACGGATGCGTTTGGAGCTGCCGCAATTATCAACAGGGAGCTCTAAGGGGAGGAGTTAATAACGGTAACCGCGCCTTCGTATTTAAGTTATTGAAAGATTTAGTATTGCGTTCCAGATCGCCGGACCCATCAAGTTGCTGATAAAAAGTTGATGCCGCCGACCGGTCGGTTTCCTGGCAGGATGGTGTTTCTCCATTTGTTGTACTGTATTCGCTCGAAAGTTCTGCGAATCACGTGACTGTCGTGGTGAATGTCATCCGGCGGAGAACAGAAAGTATAATTACCTTCAATCAAAGACTGCTCCCCGGTCAAGTGTAATGATAGGCGACAATCAAACAATCAGGGATACCAGTGCGGGTGTGATTTACCGGCATGATAACGTAATTCGCACGGGAATTTTTCACGGGAATACAGTAACTTCGTTTCTTGAGCAATTTACTCGAAATGAACATTTCTGCCAAACTTCTCCGGCTATCTGTAACCTCTATGTTAATCAGGACGAGCGAAGCGAGGAGTTCATAAGTCTTACAACTTCAATGGGTGTCGCAAATGATGAAGCTTTCTGAAATTGCAAACGCTTTTGAAGTAAACCAGTGCGTCGGTTGATCCGGGTAGCAAGAAAGCTTTACTCGCAAACCTTGTGCGTGTACGCGTTCGCTCGGCCTCCCCAGTGGTTAGAACCACTAGCTGGGTTACTGCGTTTGGGGTTCGCCTAACTCCAGCTTGAAAGAGGCCAAAGACGCAAGCAATGACGTGCGCGTGGTCCGATTTCGTCGCTTTATGCTGAACATCGCTATATCATGCTGGATGCTTCGTGATTTGGATGGCTCGCAGTCGAACAAGCGAAACCTAGCAGCGCAGCCTTTCTGCAGGCGTCTCGTGGACAGGTACATCAAGCCCCAGCTTCGCATCTCGTAGTGATGCCGATACCCGCAAATGCGACGACAGCTACCTATCTTCGCTATGGATGAACTTATTGGTTCCACTTCCGCGTCGAATATTCAGTAAAGTACCTAGGCTGGATGCAAAATAAAAGCTCGGTGGTTACTCATCAGTAACTTCCACTGTTCATCAGTTTAAATACATTGACTTTTAATGCTCAGCTTGATCTTTCTTGATGCGCGGGGCTTCAGTCTCGGATGGCAGTTACACGAAGAGAGCGTGCCTAGCGCCTAGCTAAATTCACCAGGAGCATGACGTTGTCGCAAGCAGCATCATGAACTGCACGTTGGACACCCGAAACTTGGACGGTAGCTTCGACCAGCGTGCCGTAAACCGAAGACTCGTCCAGCTTTTCTCCACGAATGTAATGTTCCCGCTGGCCCCTAAGTTTTTAATGCGCTGGCTTTAGTGATGTTGGCATATATCTTTATTATGTTAAATTAGGCAATATCAGAGGCTTCTTCATCACGAATATCGTATCAACTCGAGAGAAAATTTTTAACGGCCTATTCTGGCTAATATATCATATCAAAATCAGCTTATTAGGTGCAAAAACGACTTAAAACTTACAGCACGAAGGTTTTCATGTTCGCAAAATACCACCGTTCTCTTTGTGAGTGCAAGACTTTGGTTGGCTAAGGTGATGCAAAGGAGGCGGGGCCAGCCAATAGATAATTTAAGAAATTTAGAAATTTCGAAAATTGGCAGGCCGTGGAGTTCAACCTGGGGAAAGTAGTCCTTGCCATTTTGATTTTCTCTAAAGCATTCCGATAACAAGAAAATTTGTCCCAGGCTTGGTTTCGGTGAAGAGAATTGTCCTCACTGTTTCAGATTTTTTCAGAACGAGTGTTGCGTATGTGCCTCCAGTAAGGAGACGAAATCTGAAATACCACCGAAACCACCCGAAATCGTAAAACTTTTTGCTAGCGTTCTGCGTTTTCGCTGACCACTGGTCATTAATCTCAACTTCATGACAAGATCGAGTTGCAGGCAAACAAAAAATCCCCAACCCGAAAGACCAAAAGCTAAAATCGGGAGGCGAGTGAAACTGACACATTATACTCACAATGAGTACGGTCGTGTCAGAAGTGTTAATATAATAAAATTTATTGAATTATGTCAAATTGGATTTGACCCGGAGGGTCGATATTATATTAAAATTATATTAGGTTCGGATTTGCTTATGTTAGCATTACTAGTTGGCTTCTGCAAGATTAAAACTTTAGGGACGTGCCCTTGCCGCTGCCGATGGAACTTCACTATCAGCACTTGGTAAAAGAGGCTGACAATCCTCATCTCATCATCTCAAAAATGGTCTATACTATACACGTGCTTTGCCTAATTATGGGCATGGACAAAACTTTGGCACCGGCCGAAAATTTGGTGCTTCGAAGCACTGGAAAGGCCAAGCGAGGGAGGAGAAGCACAGGGGAGGAACCGTCCCAGATTTTCCAAAAGACTTTTCGCTTCCCTTTGCTGATTCAATAGGGCTGGCAGTTTGTAAGCTGTATAAAAATTTAGGTCCTGAAGGACTTTCGCAAGATTATTCAGACGGTAGAGAATATCATCATACAACGATGCATAGTCTGCCACTTGTCTGCACGCACTCGTGTTTTGCAATAGTACCGTAGTCATCTGCTGAGTGTACTGTAGCTACGCGCTGACCACGATAGCAAAGATGATAAATCAGTATTTACGCAGTCTTACAGCCGTCTGCATGCATAAAGTGTTCCTTTAGAAAATTGCATACACTTGGAACATGAACTTGGAAGACACGCGAAGCCTCTCAAACAGAGCGTCCCACAATATTGAACTGTAGACCGACCGAGCGTGAGAACTGAGAGACGAGCTTTGCCAACCAGGAAGTAATCACGGAAGAGCTCTGCTAAAAGTGTAAAATGCACTGCAGATTGCGACTGTCAGAATGGGAGCATTTTGATGGCGAAAGACAGGAAACCAACTAGGACAAGCTATCGGTCCGTCATTCAGCCTTGTTAAAGTGATCCTTCACCGTATCAAAGCTCTTTCCGATACTTTCTGCCAATGCGCGAAGAATCTTTCCCTTGTTATGCGCGCGGGCGCATTGTGGGTCTTCGTTAATGGCTGTCTTGGACTTGTCAATCAAATCAGTAAGGGGGTTCAACGGTTAATTACATCGCTGGTGGAATTACATCCGGTGGAAATTACATTCCACCGAAGACTCGGTGGAATTACGACTCACGCCCGAATAACTCGTAATCCCACCGACTGACGAAACTGACGGTTCTACTTGCACAGTGCAGAAGTTCTTTTACAGATATCTTGTTTTCGTTCTCCATCTTTCTGCACTTCTTGCTCTGTGTTTTTATATCAGTACTGTGGTTACCATGTCCCTGTCGCAACCGGCACGTTCCTCTAAACCAACAAGTCAGGAGGCTGAAGTCGCGATAACCGTACCGGTAAATGGAGTAGCAGCCAAGCGCTCTTCAAAGCCTCGTGGACCGCAGTTTCGATGGGCTCATACGACCGCTCAGGACTACCTTCTGCAGTGGATGGAGGAGCCCGGTAACTGGGCTAAGTGGCGTGGTGCCGGGACCAAGTCGGCAAACGGACAGAGGAGGACGTCCAAATACACGAAGATCGTTGATTATCGTTGATCGTTGATATCGTTGATTACTTGAAAACAAACGGGACCGAAAACGTGTCGCCGGATTCCGTCAAGTATCAGCTCACTGCTCTGGGAAGCTCTTATAGAGACGCTCGATCCTTGTTTGGAACCACAGGAGAAGGTGTGACGGAGGATGATATCCAGCAGAAGATCGTCACGCTCAAAGGTGAAACTGAGATCAAGACAATCAACTGCTATGACCAGGCTTTTCAGTGGCAAGAGCGTGGTCAGGCTGATCAAATAATCAACTGAAGTCAGAAGGCATCGTGATCTAGCTGATTGACAGATTGGTGTTACGCAACACTAATCTGTGAAAAGTGGAATTCCTTCATGCAAACAAAAAATTGTCATTCAAAACGTCACGTTGCATCACTTGTGTTTATTTCAAGTGGTCTATTTCTTTTACTTCAAAGATAAACTGGAGCAAGCATGTCTCTTCTGGAGCCGTCTGCATCCTGTTTTCCGTGACAGTCCGAAGATGGTAACTCCCTATGCAGCGGACAACACTGACGCTACAGACGATGCAGAACTGTTCCTGTTGGGCAGAGAGATCGACGCAGAAGACGAAGTGGCTGATTTGAACAGTCCGCCAGCTACCGAAAATGTCAACGATGAACTGCCTAGTACTGAACCAGCTACATCAATCCAAGTGTGGGTAGCCGAACTTCACGATATGCCAGTACGGAAGAGATTCGTCCCAGTTGTTCTGGATTCCCCCACAACTTCAGAAGACGATTTTAGATCCGGCATGGACTTCAAGCGTAGAAGGACCAACTCGAAAGTACCACTCATCTTGAGCGGAAGCAAGAAGTCATTCCCAACACGAAAGAGGGTTTCCAGCTATGAAGAGGCATCTGAACGTTACGAAGAAAGGAAGCTGGTCCTGGAGTCGAGATCGCTCGACGGAACGTATCGAGCATGGAATATCAACATGCTGAGCGGATGGAAGCTTTGAGTGTTCAAAAACTAGAAGCAGAAGCAAGACGATTAAAAGCTCACTCAGCCAATCTTTTACTGCAAATCCAGTTAGAAAATATCAATCAGCAAAATTAATAAATTAACACATTTGACTGTCCTGAGAAAGCATTAGCATCTAGAACAACTTATTTAAGAAGTTCTCTTTTCTGACCTCCTTCAGCCATAAAGATCTCTTTCGTGGCTCGATGGTGCTTTTCTTCAGCCGATGCAGATTCGTCTTCCGAGCTATCGTCCCACTCTGGATTATAGTAATCGCTGGTCAGAAGGTTATGCAAAACACAGCATGCACGGATCCAGTAGACTATCTTGCGATGATCTTCAGCCGTGTTCAAAACACCTCTGAGTGCTTTCAAACTCTGAAATTTTCCTTTCAACATGCCATTACAGTGTTCCACCCTGATACGGATCTGTGACAGCCGGAAGTTGAACTGCTCGTTTTCTTTCAGTAGAGCCGCTGGTTTTTTATAGGACGAGATAACAGTAGATGTGTTGGTGTAAGCGCTATCAGCAAGTATGTACTCTTCTCGTCTGAAAAACTGGGTGGAGAACCGAGCAAGTTTGGAGCTGGCGAACACTCGATTGTCGTGAGCCGAGCCACAAATTCAGCAAACAGGTATCGGATTCGTCTTTGGTCGTCGCAGACTATGAGAGTATTGATACCGTACTTTGACTTGTGGCTGAAGTAATCTGATCCCTCCAAATTTGGCTTATTTGCGAAAGGGATTAGTGTGCCATCCACGGAACCTGAGCAATTGGGAAAACCTGACAACTCGAAGATCCGCTTCTTGATGGTTTTCTTTTCGCTTGCATCAGGCCAGAATACGACCTCTTTTTCCAGGCTTAAAAGAGACACAATCACCCGATTCGTGTAAAGAACCACAGCTCCTTCTGACACTCCGAAGTGACGTGCTACTTTCCCCACAGATTTTCCGTTACCCGAACAACCAAACCTGTAAAGTGCGACCATTAACTGCAGTTGAACAGGGCGCTGAGGATTCTGGATGGTACTCCTGAAAACTCGATGTCCAGCCAAGCGATCCGCCAGATCGTCGAAAGACTCCGTATACATGCGGACATCTTCTTTGAATCGAACATCGTTCAACCTAGAGAGAATGGTGTCTAAAAAGTGGGAACTCTTGGGAACAAGCGATCTCTTGCGTAGGTGGCGACATCTTCGTAAAAACTGACGTCGAGTCTTCAGAATATCCAGCTCGCATTCGTCCGAACTAGTGTCGCTCGAATCTGAAGAGAATTCTGCGTCTTCGGATGACGATCCCGATGAACAATCCTTCAATCCTCCGATCTATCTTTTGCAAGAGAACGGCTCGTACGTTGGCTTGAGGCATGGTCGATACGATGAGAAATGGAATACTACAAGTAGTGAGGGCTAAATCGGGCTTTTCGAAATTTTACGCCGGTCTCATGTTTGAATCGAACAGAGGGCATTCAACGGCAGATGATTTCGTTGAACAAAAACACTTTTTAACTGGCCGAAAAAGATTGCGGGGGCGGTGCCACAAACAAGACAGTTGCAATGCCACCGGCGGTGTAATCAACGGTTGAACCCCACTAGTTTCAAAGACGCGATATGGAAATAAGGTGCATATACCATGCCGATTCGTACTTAGCCAAAGCAGTTTGAATGCCTTTGTTCTTGTGTGGATCGAAGTAAGCAGTCTTCCCGAAAATAATTTATAAATTATTTTCGAATCAATTATTCGATCAGATAACGCACGCCTTTTCGGTATTGTATTTGCGATTTTGGATTGTCAGGTCGTTTGGACAAAACATGGGACTTCCTGAGACTTACAAAGTGCCTCGCTTTGCGTGGTCTGTCGATGGTTCAGTCTAAACGACTGCATTGAGGGGGCGTTCGTGGATCACGAAGGAAACACTCAGCCCCGCCGCGATTTCAGGCTTTCTCGCACTGCGTTCGCCCGTGCTGGCAGAGGATATTGGAGAGCGCAATCGGTGACCGAACAATGCAGAAAAAGACTCCAGACAATCATTCATCCACATTTTCATTTGAGCTTGCAGTTTTTAAATTTTGTGGGCTCATAACTGCCAAGCAAACGACCACGAGTTATGGATACTTCACCTCCGTCAGAGTCATTTTAGTGCAGTATGGTAAAATTCCCCCAGCAAGGAGTCTTAACCTAATCACCTTCATGGAAATGAATGGCACTCAATTGAAATTCCCGCAGCAGTTAACCGTAGTGATGCGTAAAGCGGATCATAGGATACGCTGACAGGACAATAGTAAAGGACCTCATTAAAACGAGCGCCTACTGTTGCTGTTCCCAATGACGGTCCTGGTTTCAGCTCATATACAGGTTGATTCTAATTCTTTGGATCGTTTTTGAAACCTTACGGAAAAATCAGCAGTTATCTCCTTGCTACGAGAATGGATCCCCGGATGACTTCAGTATCCAATAATGATCCCTGGAAGTCTCACAGAGATCGCGTGTATCTCACAAACACACAGAAATGTCTGAACTACCTGGAAATCGATCAGTGGTTTAGGCACGCCACATCTTCGCAGTCGAAATTAGTTTGCTTCTAAACGAAAGTCTTTAAAAAACTTATGCTGATGCTACGTCACTCACATATCTGATGGCCTTGGGAAGAAAAAGTGTTCTTCTGAAATGTCGTTCCGTGCGTCGGACTTGCGACACTTCATTTCTGACTGCAGCAAAAAAAATCCGTTTTTCTCATATTTTTCGTTTTTTACACTCTGCGTACGACCGTCCTCTTTGTGTATACGATCACTCAGTTTTATTCACCTCCCAGTTCTAGCTTTTGGTCTTTCGGGTCTGGGTCTTTTGGTTTGCATGTACCTCGGTCTTCTCAGCAAAGCAACACTAATGACCAGCGGTGAGCCAAATCCCACCACGCTGGAAATTTTTTCTACGATATCGGATGGTTTTGATGAAATTTGGTGTTTCGTCTCTTCGCGCGAGACACGTGCACGATATTCGCTTACAACGATATCAGCCAATGGAATTCCTGTATACACAAAGAGGACGGTAGTATTCTGTAAACATGAAAACGATTGTGCTGAAAGTGTAAAGGAGACGGTAAACTTCGAGCTAAATTCTATTCGTAAGTTTGACCAACTAGCTGCCCAATAAAAGATGTTCGGGATTGTGATCTTCAATCCAAAAATATCAGAATAAAATGTGAATTTTTGGTCGAGAAGTGACGGTTCCGTTTTATATTTCCTCTGAGACCTCCAGGAAATTATGCCCGAACCAGGTACACGCAGTCAATAACCCAGAGAGCGGTCTATGAAACACGTGGTAAAAAGGTGAGATTGGACGAGATACAGTTTCACTACCGGAAGCCAAAAACAACTGATGGGTGTTTTCCGGGTGGTTTGGGTTCATTTTCATATGTTTTCTGGGATATGTGCAATCTCGGCAAAACTTGCAAGGATCGTATTCGGATGTAGGAACTACCTAGGTGTTAAATCTAGAAGCAAGGAGATGAGTTCTTGTTTTACTATAAGATTTCGAAAATGATCCAGAGAACTAGAATCAAAATGTATCGTAGCAAGTCGACTGCTGCTGTGTTGAGCGTTGAAAGGCCAGGACCTGGATAACTGACTATACAGGCTATGTCCAGAAGAACCGTAAGATGGCATCAAATAAGTTCGCGTAATTATTGTAAAAGGGCGAACCTTCGGTTAGTAATAGTGAAAAATTCATCATTGTCGGGAATCAATTGCGGTCGGTGCATTTTCCCGCACCAAGCCTGCCAATTATCCCGCCACAGTAAGCGGCCCGCGGTGTTCGCGCTTTTTCAATCAATATCATTCGGTACACTGGGTTGGCTTTATGTGCAAGAGGTCATCCGTAGTCAATTGCAGTGCCAGGTATTACATAGTCGTTGTACGCTAGGTGAAACTCTGTAGCGTGTGTGGAGTGAATACTTAAGGAGGAACTCTCGCCGGTCTGGTCATTGATTTCACTGCCAATCTGTTTGAGTCCTTCGTGGTCCTTTCGGCCCTCATAGGTTCTTCTGACAGGAGCTACCGAGTGAGGGTTTCCAAGTCGAAAATGTACGGTATCCTGCTGGAAAGCATCGTTGCTTTCATCCGGAAGTCTTACTCCGAAGAAAAGTGGCACTTGATTCGGGAGAGCGCACGAATCGACCATGACACGTTCAGCGCACACCAGGTCTACGCCGAAACGCTGATTCCACGCATCGTGGACGCCTGTCACCTGCATTTGGGTCTGTCGAAAGATGACATCCTCCTGGAGTTCGGCCAAGCCTTTGTCGACTACGTGTCCCACTATGGTTACGACAAAATCCTCAGAGTGGTTGGTCGCAACTTTCGGGACTTCTTAAACGGTTTGTCAAGCTGACCTTTCTCAACGGCTCTTTGGATTGTGACACTACCAGGGTTCTGCAGGGTTGGACAATATTCACGAGTACCTTCGCTTCTCCTATCCCAAGCTGAAACCGCCCTCCTTCTATTGCGACCAAGAAAGCCGAACTGGCTTGATTCTCCATTACCGAAGTCGGCGTCGGTATGCTGGATACACTGGCTACGTTCTAGGACAACTCAAAGCGGTGGGACGATCTTTCTACAAACAGGAAATCAGCGTCAGCATCCTGAAGCAGGAAACCATCAGTAATATGGTCCACGTCACTTTTCAGCTGAACTTCGACAACTCAGGTACAGTACCTTTGGCCCAAAGCCAAGCTCGGCGCTTGTCGTTACGTTTTTCTTCCTCTATACCGTATTTGCTACATGTAGTTTCAACTTTAGCAGATAGAGTTTTCGTGATTCTAAAGCAAAGAATGGAGGCTGTGTTTTTTTCTCGTTAGCTTATGCTGACAAGACGATCGAGGCGAGTAACGAGAACATGGCCAACCTACCATTACGAATGGATGTTTTTTACGACCTCTTCCCATTCCACATTCTCTTCGATCGGGACATGATTATTCGAAGGACGGGTAAGAGCCTGCGGGCCATTCTGGACGAAATTAGCGGCCACGACGTGACGCAGGTCTTTTCACTAAAAAAGCCGCTGGTGGATTTCTCCTGGGACTCGGTAATGACAATCCAGTTTGACGAGCACCTTTATGCCACTTCATCTTCCATCTAAAGGAGAGAGTTCATCAGGCGCGTCCCATGGGTGAATTTTTTACGACAAACACTCACCTAATAAAAAAGTACTGGAACTATGAACCTGATGTCATGACTCGAGCCGTCGGCTCGGGTCGGTACTAACGGTTGGTTAGAACCGCCGAAGCTTTCACTTAAAACAGCAGGGAGCAAACCATGCGCGGACAGACTGACGCCGGACAATTAGTTCGAAGAATTTGCAAACTTTTCACCATATTTGGTTGACGGAAACCCTTCGATTTCAGACATTTGTCAACCAAGCATGGTGAAAAGTGCTTATATGTTCTTAACTAATGGTCTGGTGTCAACCGGTCTGCGCATGGTTTGCTCCCTGCTGTTTTTGAGTGAAGTACCTGCAGGTACCGCCGCCAGCCGTTGGCACGACTCGAGTCGTAACGTCAGGTCCAGAATTCCAATACTTTTTTATTAGGCAAATTTTGTCGTATGGGACGCGCCTGGACTTTATTTGCCTTTCATAGGTCGACAATTCTTTTCATTAGGGACGATGGATACGTGTAATGAGGTTATTATTTCCGACAGATCATGAGCCGCACCAACACGATGTTCGAGCTGTCAACCATCGATCCCATTCGAGGAAAGGAACAGGATGACGAAGAAACGTACATCTGGATCGATAGCGGCGGTAAACTTTTGGGCTCTTCTCGGCTTTTAGATATCAATTAAGATACGAATGTAAACCAATTATAAAGAATCATAGAAAACCATCTTCGTTCTGTCAAGAAGAGCTTTTTTGTGTCCGAAGGCAGTTTTGGAACACAGATTGATAGTTGTTCAATCTCAAAAACGCTATGAGTTCGCCATGACCGAAAATTCAGAAAAATTCAGGCATAATTCCTGCGGTGCTTTCCAGCTAAAGTTGAGGTGAAAAGCATGATTTTCGGCAGAATGTTTATTTGACCGAACCCACGAACTGCGCAGAACAGCAAAAACTGTTTGATAGTTCAGAAGCGTTTAGAATGGAGCAAAGAAACAAACTAGATCAAAAGAAGTCATGTACCGGAGCTCGCACAGGCTGTCGCTGGACTGCGACACCACAGTCAAGACAAAAGGGAAAACTGCAGAAAGATGGAAATCGAGACATTTCCTCTCCCTTCAGCATTCATTGAGATATTAACACGGATTGGCTTACAGATCCTTTTATTGCGCTACTGTACCGTCACTCACTACCCTCGTGAACTTGCGCACCGAGAAGGCGTGATCAGTATCCAAAACATTCACCCATTAACCTGCGTAGGTCCCCCCGATTTAATTTGACATTGCTTTGAAAGGACGGTTTTAATTACGGAAAGGGTTGCGAGGATTAGAAGTATTAAATGATCTCTCCCTTTCGAGCTTAATGAAGCGGAATATCCAGGTTCCGTCCGGAAGAGGCTGTCTTAACGTCAGAAGAAACGACAGTACAGACTGTCCGGCGTCAACAGCCGTCCTGTGGTAAACCGTAACTGGCGATCGCACAAGAAGACACGTAAACCTGTTCCGTTCTCAGTGATAACAAAACATTCCAGAAGGCAATGACTCAAATTAGAACAGAATCGAGGCACTGTTGTACTGGAAAGAGTCTAGTAGGAAAATTTGAAATTTTCGAAAAGCGGTAATTGTCTACCAGAAACCAATCAAGGTCTTCATGTTGGTACTCAATCAGCCGAAGACAGTGTGCCAACCTGATCTACTCGACTCGAACGATGAGTGCAAGCGTGGCTCAGTTCTGAGTTCAGCGCGTGTGTCACGAGGTTTAACTGGCCAATACGGCAAACGACGTGACTTCGTCTTGCGCAAATCCCATCTGTATCGCTATTCAACCAAGCTGTGGTCCTGCTTGCTGACGCATCCTGTGACACGCTATCCGTTTCAGAGGAGGGTAACAACGTCAACTTTGGGAACTGCACATGACAATGCCGTTTAATTACAAGTAGTCAATCAACAAAAGCACAAGCGCGTACTGTCAAATTAGAAGCGTAAATCATGAATTTATCCCAAGTGTTCAGGAATCGACTTTTTTGTTTTCGCCCATATGTTTTAACATGGGAGACCCATAACTTTATAACTTTTTTGCCGAATTTCCTGTGTGCGTCTTTTGCGGCATTCCACGTTCCGATGCAGCTTTCTATCCTCTACAAGATAGGCTAGGGAAAGCACTTTCCGGAGTTCTCGAATGATTTACACTTCTAAATTGACAGTGCCCATTTAAACTCAGCAACAATGCCAACGCTGCAAAGGACCGGGAGACGGCTTAGTACGCAAACTTAGAAGCGCATGATAACACATAGTCGGCAGTTCCTTGCTCTAGATACGTGAGGTATTTACCTTGCGCTGCTGTCTCCGATCTCGGGCAAAGGGAGACGGAAAGCGACATGATCAAACAGGATCGCCGTACTGTAGCTAGACGCGATTGACTCGATCCCTTTTCGTGGGAGTCTGTAAGGCAGTGACGGTCAGAGGGTCTTGTCTCGTCACGCAGCGTGGAAGCCTTGTCACAAAGCATAGTTCTGGAAGCCGATCAAAGAATGGGATCGGTTTCCCCGAAAAAAATGACAAAGAAGTAAATCAAAATGGGCTCCCGCCCGAAACAGCAAAGCTGACTGCTGAATCAAGCCGAGCTCGGTTGATTCAAAGGAGGAAATATCCAGTTGTATGACTGAGTTTCTGCCTCTCTCCGTTTTTGGGCTGAACTTTCTCAGAGCGTACGACCGAGCTGTCTGGAAAACTCGGTCACAAAACGAAACACTCCTCCCGATTACAGTAGCTATTTAGTCGCTCTGTTTTAATACAACCATGGGCGACTGAGTCGTGCAATTTCGGCCGGGTTTTCACTTCTTAATTCTGACCGGAAAAACCAAAATCACAGAAGTGCTTTCTCTTCGTAGGCAAAAAACGTTCCTCCTCGGTGGTCACACAAGACGAGGACAACGGGACGTTCCTTCGCCTGAAAGGCCAGATGCTCTTCGTGAAGGAGTGGGAGTCCATGCTCTTTTTGGGCACTGCCATGTGCGTGTCAAATTTCAAATGAAGAACTAAGTTCCAACCAGCTGCTGACCAGAAGGCCAAGCTTCAAGTGTGAATAAAAAGCGACTTTGACGAAATCAATTTTTCTTGTGTTCTGTAGCCTACAAGATCTGGACGTCCTGTCCTCCACAGGTCTGTATCTTAATGATCTGAGTATGCACGACAGCAGCCGCGACTTGGTGCTGGCCGGTGCGCAGCAGGGAGTTGAGATGAAACTCATTATGAAGCAGGTAAGGTTCTGTAAAAGGGAACTGGGGAATTTGCCTGGACAAGTAACGCGGAAAAGTGATCGACAGGTTATTTATTGTAGGAAACTATGCGGACAAAACAGTTGGAGGACGCCGTGCATCGTCTGGAGAAGGAGAAGTCCCGTAGACAGGCCCTGATGTACAAGCTGCTACCCAAGACTCTAGCTACCGAAGCCTTCAATCGTTTGGAAGCCAACGAGACCCAACTTGGCCAGACCGAGCAAACCTTAGAGACCGCACCAAACGCTACTCTGATGCTGTGCTTCTGGGACATCGACAGTGAAAATCCAGAGACATCTCGTCAGGTGGTGGCTATCCACAAACATCTCGACTTGTTCGCCGAGCGTTTCGGCTATTTCAAAATCGAGACGACGCAAGCCACCTTCATGGCTGTGAGCGGCATCCCAACCGGCACCGAAAACACGGAAGAGAATGCGTGCGTTTTGGCCAAGAAAATCGTGTGCTTCGCATCCAACTCTGCGGTTTCCATTCCCATCTACATTGGTAAAATATCGAGCAGATAAAAGGAATGTCACAAAGTATAATTATGGAAAGAAAAACAAGAAGGCAAAATTACAGCGAAATATAGGAGTCTGGTAAACAATCTCGGGATAATCATTGCCTCGAGTGGCACACGCTCGCAGTCAGTGGTCCTGCATACGTCTCCGTCATCTGAAAGAACAATCAAACCCACTTGAGGCCGGTAGTGGCGCACAGTGGCAGTGTTACTGGATGCTGGTTTGCGCCACTCGAGAAAACTATCACCCCCCCCCCCCCCCCAAA